>MU225281.1:1420686-1436205 GCA_018584345.1 Thuja plicata | reverse complement strand
GTTTGATTAATTGATTAATTGTTATAGTGTGTTGAAATCCTTAACCCTATTTCACATCTTACACTTAATTGAGTTTGATATTGATAGTATATTGCAATTGTGATTGTGATTAAGGGAAAATAAGATGCTCCTTTATTTCAACCTCAAATACACAAATAGGAGATCCAATTTTGATCAACCCCAAAGGGTTAATACACAAATGAATCCATTATTTGGAAAAAGACCAAGAAAGGGGATCTTAAATTCTATAAATTGATTGATTAAAATAATTAATGACAGTAATTGAAAAGAATGGGAGAAAGTACCAACCTTACAAAATGGCAAATTAAAGATTGTTGTTTTCTGAGATCTGTAGACTATTTCTGGAGATGCTAACAGTTGATACCGAATTAGAATAGAGAGACGAACAAAACCTAGAAATATTTTTCCATTGTGATTTCATCTTATGAAAAAGGTTGACCCTATACCACTTTTGCCAACTCGACCTGCTCAACTCTGAAAGTGTCCCTGTTTGCACAGTCCGAAAGAAATCTGAAAAGGGTATCCAAATCTGGCCTCCGATTTACAGTCCCAAACCTGTACCTACAAGAAAAAGGTTTGTTTGTTGGGGGAAAGGGGTTTTCCTTGGTCAAACCCTAGTTTTGGAATTAACCTTAATATATGTAATTGAAAATTGCAAAGATAAACAAAGTAAACACATAAATTCACCTTGCTTGTAATGTCCTTGTGGCAGATTCGAATCCGTGGATCCACAAGTATGCTTCAAAACATGGAATGTAGAATGGAAGGATGTCTTCAATATCTTGCTTGTAGATCTCCAACACTAAGTCTTGAATGGATTCTTGAACTTGACAAGGGCTTTGGAAGAAGATGGATAGAGAGATCACCAAAAGGGCACTTTTTGGCTTGAATCATTCAATGGCCTCCAATGGATCTCCTTCATGCAAATGGATACTTGAGAATGATGGATGCTTGATTCAAATCCTACCTAATTTCTTGCTTGGACTTCACTTCATAAGGATGCTTGATGCTTGATTAGAAGACTTCAACAGCTTGATCGTGGTTATTCATGCTTAGAGAAAATGAGAGGAGAAGGCTCCCTTTTATATGAATTTAGGGCACAATATCCTAAGGAGGCCTACATAGGATAATTAAATCATCATTTAAGACTTGACCCCTAGGAGAGGACCTATAATAAATATAATTTATCAATCAACCAATTTGGAACCCGAAACAGCCGACTCGGAAGCGGGAATGAACTTTTTGTGAAGACCGACATCCCAGAAACCAAAAGCTCTCAGGATTTGGACCCTGGGACAGGGTCAAAGTCAGCCCTATCCTAGAATAGGGTCGAGGTTGACCTTTTCCTAGGGTAGGGTTGAGGTTTACCCTATCCTAGGAGGTTGACCCTGTCCTCAAATCCCAGGATCACAAGTCAGAGACCTAGAATGCAGAATTTAGGCCAGGAAATGGAGGTTAGAAAGGCAGGTCAGGGGGGAAGCCATGTCAAGATCAGGAAGCCATTCAGAGGTTCTTGTCATGACCCCAAAATACTCACTCAGAAGGCTAAACTAGTCTCCTATGGAAGTGCTTCCGTTTTCTGACTATACAGCAGTATAAATTTAGCCTATTAAAGATTACAATGACCACTTTTAATGGTCTTCTCTATTAGGAGCATAAAAAGGACTGTTAGGTCCACCTTGTAAAAGGATTTTTCTTATCCACCAGTGAGAATGAACCAGTTGATGATTTTCTATGTGCAACTATGATTACTGAATAAGATCCTTTAAAATAACTGATCACCTAAATGTGATGGATAAGTCTCTGCTCTCCTGAACACTTCTGTACTTAACTCAAACTCTCATTTGCATAATCATATTCATCTTCTCATCATGCTCATACAATCTGCATATTGGATAAACAAACTATCTTACATATATATCTTTTATCCAACAAATAACTTTGTAAGTCGGCTCACAATAAAAAAATATGTATTTAACACTATATGCAAAGTCGGCTTCAAACTGTCACTCAGGTCCAAAAGACTACTCAGGTGATAAACTGTCACTCGAGCGATACTGAACACTCAAGTGATGCTGAACACTCGGGTGACACTGTATAATCAGGTAACTTTGTATACTTAGGTAACATTGAATAATTAAGTGTTTTGACACTAATTGACAATATGTCTTTCCATAAGGTATACAAGAAATGGGGGAGTCTTTGGTTGAACTTGACTGTGAGTAAGAGATTCAATAGATTTTTATTGAACTATCTCATCTAACAGTACTTCTCTAATAATAAGGTTAGATGGTGTAGGAAGAGTAGTTCCTTACCTGAGATGAATGCCATTTACGACATATGCATACTGCTAATTCAAGTCTGATGAATAGACTTGTTGTTGCTAAGATTGGTTTTTGGGATAAGGAGTTGGCTGAGCTGGCACATGTGTAGGTTTTAATAGAGTTGTAGAGGTTGCAAGAGGTGGATTTGGTTGCATTAATGCTTTTTAAGGTGGTTTTAGGAGACCAAATTGTTGATTAGGCCATTGCTATCCCCTTCTCTACTACGTTGATTATTGCCAATTACACCTTGTGGTGGTTGCCACTAATTTTGGGGTTGCTACCAATTAGCTTGGGGTTCATGCCATTATGGTGCAAGATTTTGATATTTTGGCCATTGAGATTATGGATTATTCCAAGGTTTGGGTTGGTAATTTCCCCTGATAAAATTAAACTAGGGTGACCATTGATTTCCAAAAGAATTGAAAAATGGACTAGTAAAAGTTAAGGGATCTTGTGGCATACCTTGTTTTAGAGCCCATGGTCGACTTTGAGCAATATAAAAGACTTGGTCATCATCACCTTTTATGGGGTTGAACTCAAATGGACCAGTAAACGTCAAGGGATCTTGTGGCATTCCTTGTTTTGGAGTCCATGGTTGCCTTTGAGCAATATAACAGACCTAGTCAACATCACCTTGGATGAGGTTGAACTCAATAGGTATCTGCTTAGCCTCCAACTTAGCCACTATTTTGCATCTACAGTCCCTCTTCTTCTATTTGTAGTGGTGACATAATTCAACCAAAATAGCTTCAGCCTCATCATGTTTCTTCTTTTGTTACATGGTGTCCAACTATGTTTCCATGTTATTAATAATGTCTTGCTTACAATCGGACAACACGTGAGTTATCTTTATCTTGGAAACTCTAGTACCACTAGATTTCCCCGTGTAAAGCTTATATCTTCATCCCTTCTTGACAACAAATCTAGAATAGTTTAGGCAGATCTTATTTATATAATTCCAAGATATAAAAGATTGAGTTATGTCTCCTCCTGACATCAGGTCCATAGCTTCAATGCATTCCTCATTCACTCCTCTAAGAAAGAGCAACTTTTGTGACTACTCATTTACTGTATGTTGGGTGTTCTTCTATAAGCTAAAGAGAAACTGAGATATGTAGTCTTCCAAACTCTCATCCTCCTTCTCTGACATTTTGAAGATGTCATTCCCTCTACAATATTCTTTATACTTTGACAAGAATACCGCCTTCATCTCACCCCAATCATGAACAACATCACTTCTTAGGCCCATGAACCATCTCAGTGTTGACTCTTTAAGAGTTGTAGGAAATAATTGGATTCTATGAGCATCAGTAATATAGTCATAACTTCTATAAAGGATATCAGACTCAAAGAGAAAGGTATTCGGGTCCTCTATTACTAATCCATAAAACTTAGGAAGGACTGAAGAGGGGATATTCTTGTATTATCATGCTAGACAACAATATGAAATAGAAAATTAGGAGAAGCTACCAGTATTACTAAGCCTCTTGGTGGACCTTGAGGTTGATAGAGTACCAAAGCCAACTGGTTATTAGGTCCTTGTGGCTGATTGAAAGGATTTTTAGGATGGTGGATATGCAAATTGGCCAAGTTTTTAGCAAAAGGGTTCAAGTCAAGAGGTTCCTAAAATATATTAAGGTCAAATGGGTCTTCTTCTGAGGAAGATGAAGATGTAGGTAGGTTTTGAGTAGCATCAGCAAATGAGTTTTCCTCATCTTCTGCTTGTGCAAAGAGTTCTTCTATCTAAAAATTTGTGTTATGGGGAAGAAATCTTCCTAAGCGATCTTTCCTTCTTCTACTCATATAGGTTCAATGATTCCTAAAATGGGACTAAACTATAAAAATGCTGAAATAAAAACTAGAGGTAACATGAAATGAACTAGGAACTAGTTTCATGGCTACAATAGACTCTTAGGTTGACACCATCCCTGATAATAATGCCAAAAAATGTCTACCTTTCCAATTGGATTAATAACTAGGCATGACTCTCATACTCATAGATTGGGCATCCATATTGAGCATTTATCTATCCTATGGAAAAGTTCATTTAATATGTCAATCTATGGTCATAATATTGAAATGGTTCTGCAAAATATACGCACTAAGTCTCCATTGTAACCATGCTACAATTGCTTGGAAAGGAAAGTTTTAGGAAAGTAAGTACTTTGGAAATAAACCTATATGAATATTATCCATAAAATCACTATGAATCATATGGAAAACTAAATAAGTTCAATTCTACAAGAAGGAACTACTATGCCTGCTTTGGCTATAGGAGCAAACACAAGATCTATTTCTATGTATTTTCTGAATGGACAAAGAACTAAACAACAACCATGAAAGAAACATTGTAAAAATGCAAGGGATCACTCACCAAGTGGGGACCTCTTGGATTAGTGGATCAAATTTCTCTAACAGTCTATATACTTGGTACACACATTTATTTTATTCATATAACTAAAATTGAGTACACATAAGGACTTGAAACTGGAAACTATATTGCATAAAACATTATATGAATATCAACCAAGTTCTGATTGATTTTCTTCTTTCTTTCTCTCCCCTATAGGGTACTTAAACAACTTATTTATACTAGAACTTGCAACTAACTAACTTAACTTACTAACCATTTCCAACAAAATAAGTGGATGCGGTTATACATTTAAAGCATAAATGAGAAACTTCTCAATAAGAAAGAAATAGTCTTCATCTTTATCAATAGGAGAGAATATATAACAACCACTTCCTAGATTTTCTAAACATTAAAACATCTCTAACTGATTCTTCAAGAAGTGAGGTGAATTAGTTGGGTCTTTAATGTTGTTCTTTCTTTCCTCTCCATGCTAAATGACTCAATCCAATAGCTTGGCAAGATCCACTGAATTATTGTTTGACTATTCATGCTTTTTGACTTGTTCCTACAACAAGAAGTTAGGGGCACAAAATATGCAGATGCATTCATTTCTACATTGCATTGATTCATTAAATCTCAAATCTCATACATATGCATACATCACATGGTTGTAAGAAACTAAACTACTTGGTTGTAGGAACTCCCTATGCTTCAATCATTCTTAGAGGAATAATATAAAGACATCTAAGGTTCAAAACATCAAGTATCCTTCTAACAACAGATATAAGTCCATAGCTATATAACCATTAAATACTTATCAATACTTGTTGAAATTATTAGACCTACTATAGGAAAAGAGTCTTAAAACATCCTAAAACTTATAATATTTTTTGAGATAGAGCAATAGAAACATAAATAAACATGGCCATTATTTTGGCCCATCACTACACATGATACAACTTTTTAGTAAAATAGTAATCTTCTGCGTTGATAGCTCTTTTGCACTCATTTCCTGAATCATTTCATATCTTAGACCATTAAATCCTTATCAATACTTGCTCAAGGTCTTAGACCTACTATAGGAAAAGAGTCTTAAAACAACCTAAAACTTATAAGATTTTTTTAAATGGAGCAACAGAAACATAAATAAACATGGCCATTATTTTGGCCCATCACTACACATGACACAACTTGTTAGTAAAACAATAATATTTTGCATTGATAGCTCTTTTACACTTTTTTCCTAATTCATTCCATATCTATGTGGCTGAGATATGCGTGTATAGTAGTCAGCTAGTGAGATAGGAACAACTTCTCCATTGCCCATTCTTTAGACTGACACTAGTTTTCATCATCATTTTGTAGGGACACTCACGACACAAGATTACCTTCTTTGATCAACTGACAAAAGACACAACACTAGACCTCCATTAACATGCAATGGCATATCTTTCCTTACCTCCCTAGTCTTTACTTCCATATCTGTTCATTTCAGTTGCATCATTTTTTGAGCTTTAATCCACGACTTGTGTGGACCCATTTCTGTATCTTTTCATTTGTCAATGAAAATGAAAGAACTTATGTTGAACAATAGTATTTTTATTGTTCTTTTATGTAAACATTTGAAATATCAATGAAATGAAATATTCTTTCTTTCTGCATCTCTTCTTTTCAATTTAAACACTAAACCTAAAATTTAAACTTTAAAATGAACCAAATGTATCTTTTACTTTGTTAATCAGCTACCCAGCTCTACCAATTTGAGCTATGAGAAAAATTGGTAACACTAACGACCCCCCATCCATAGTCCATCCTAAAGAGAGGGAATGATGATGCACTCATACTACATCATGGGTCACATTTCTTTCCCTAATATTTTGCACCAGTAGATACTTGGAAAGAGGATTCAGTGCATCCCATGTTACACTAAAGATCCATTCTCATCCTAACATGGTCAAATACAACATCAAACACATATGATTATCACATAAATATGATTATCACAAGCATACGTCTCTTATACACAAAGGACTAGGTCATACATATCATAGGTACAGAAGATGGATAACTTTACCATAAATAATATACATAATGAGTAGCTCTAAAATACATAAAAATACAATAGTAATTGGCCCATATAAATGGCTAACCATCCCCATCCATAGAACATCATAGAGAGAAGGAATGTTGATGCATTCCATACTACACTATGGGTCCCATTCCTTTTCTTGATCTTTTTCTCCAATAGATACTTGGGAAGAGGATTTGGTGATTGAATTTATAGGCCACTGACAATAAGTTTGTCCAACCAAGAAGTACCTTTCAACATATACCACCTAGTGACCTTAGTGATATCATCAACTATCTTCTTCATAATACTTAGCAATACATGGCATCAATCACACCCATACCATACATGACTACTGGTGAACCTTTCTGATACAATGATTAGCTATGATTATTGTTACCCGCAAGATAAGGTAACTACCCATGCAACCATTATTATATCAAATCAAGAATAGCTCCTAGAAATCCTTCACCTTCATGAACTAGGTGATTGTAGGATAATCAAGACATAATAGTAGCTCTAAGCATCCACCATTGATATGGCCCAATGATAACTTACCAAATATTCTTGTATCATATCCAAGGTAGTCTTAGCAACATCTCCTCTATGAACTAGGTGAATGTCGACTAATCCCTTGTAGTAACACATACATTGATAATTAGCATGATCTAATGAATGGTTTTGATTGCATTAATATCCTTTTGGTTCACACTTGTTAAAGTCATACATAATAAGATTCACAGTATGAAACAAGTGGATAAGTATAACACAATCAACTAATTAGGAGTATATGTACAAATTCCTATAAGTTAGGGTTAAGCTTCACAAACACATAACTATGTGTGTATTTATTGTACCTACAACTTGTAATACAACACTTCGATATGTCATTAAATTAGTGATAAAAATATGAAATAGTAAAGGAAAAGCACATAGAAATCACTAAAAGTGACATATTGCTTCCTATTTAAGAAGAGTGTAATATAGATCATAATTGCCCTAAAATTATACCTAAATCAGTGACATATACAAGCTTAGAATGGAAGATTTAAGTAAAATACAAGCTAAATGTAAATGCAAAGTTGATTTTAGTAGTCCAAATGAAAGATTATGAAATTCTAAGAATGTTGAGCTAAAATGCATTAAGAAATTAGGACAACATAAGTATGCAAATGAAATTCTAAGATTAGGGGCAGCATAAGGATGCTTTCAAATTTCTAAGATTAAGGGCCCATTGAGCTCAAAATTCATTCCTTTTACAGAAGAATTTGAGGAATCAGAGGTCAATATTGATTTGTGAAGAGAGGTGGAGATTGAATCTTTTATGATCCATGTGAGGTGATCCAAGTGATTTAAATCTCATTGGCCAATGGATTGACTTTCCATTTTGTAAGTGCGGAGTTGTAATTAGGAGATTTATTTAATTCCTTTTAATTAATTACTTTAGCCATTTATTTAATTATTTTGATTTGATTTAAATAGGCCAATGAAATTAATGTGAGTTAGTGATGAGATCACTTTGATTTTTAGGAGATTAAATTGACTTAAATGAATTATGTCAATTAATTGAGTAATTGTCCTAACATAATTAGGGGTACGATCACACTTAGGGAAAATAGGGTCTATGGTTAGAGTAGACCAAATTAGGGTGGTTATATTTTCCCCTCTTTGAATTGATGTACGAGCAGCACATTGATTCAAAGAATGTCTAATGTTGACTTCAAAAAGTTTGAGAATTATGCACTTGATTAAATGAAATGTTTGATGAGATCAGTCTCGCACTTGAATGACCTAAGACTGATAGTATTGACTTTGAATTTGATCAAAAAAGGTCAATAAAACAAAGATCTTAAAGATACCAATTCTGAACTTGATCGAATGAGAATTGATAATAATAACTCAGAACTTGATCGAACGAAGGTCAATACGAAGTTGCTAGGAGCTCTAAGGTATCAATCCTGAACTTGATCCAGCAAGAATTGATAATAATAACTCTGAACTTCATCGAATGAAGGTCAGTATGAAGCTTCTAGGAGCTTAATAAAGATCTAAGTGATTGTAGGTGCAAATATCTAACTTTTTTAGCACTGAAGCCTTCTATCCAACAGTCCCAACTTGATCAAAGGAAACTGCCATGCCCTTAGTCTTTTGATGATGAAGTCATTTTGTTGCTTTTTGAGCAAGAATTTGATTGATTTTAAGTGTGATCATGCCCTCTTGAGAACAAAATCAAATAAAAAGAATAAAATCCTTCTGTAGAATGATATATCACTTGAATAGATTGATTGAATCGAGAAAGAATCAATTACAAGAAATGATGAAGCGAAGGTGTGTTAAGAGAAAACACAATTTTACCAAGTCGACTACTTTGAAAGTGTAAGTTTTGAGTCTGATAAAATGATGTAGGACCAATATTTTGATGAAAAATGTGCAATTTGTTGATATAGAACCTGGAAAACTGATTGCGTAAAGCTGGCGAATACTTTTCAGAACATATAGAGCAATTCTGCATTTTTGGAGACTATCGTAAAAATTTTACTATGCTCTTAAAAATATCGTCTATGCATTGGATTTCATTCCTGATTGATCTGAGAAGAACACAATTAAATTTTGATAGTCTGGGAAGAGTTTTAGAGCTCCTAAATACCTCTTTCTTGATAGATGTTTAGATGATGCACATGTGATTATGTACTTGGTCTTTTGATGATTTAAGAATAGATTCATGTGATGACACCATTTATGCTCTTTGATTTATTACTGATATATAAATGTATTTGGATGATTCTACATGAATATGTAGATGTATGCTTTTGAGATTTTCTTAATATAGATAAATGTATGGATGCACTTAGGATGTAAAAATAAATGCAATGCTTGAGTGATTTGTTTTTGTATTTTCTCTTTCCCATTTATGAATGCAAAATGTATGTCATGAATATGCAACAACATTAATATATCAGTAATAGAGATTAAGTAGTTAACTTGGATTTCGAATGAACTGGGAAATCATTTTGAGCTCAAGTCATTATGTTGTTCTAAAAATGAATCATGCAATCTTTAAACGCATCTATATGTAGACTCTTAGGATTGTCATTGATTTGTATACATTGTAGCATTTTTATCATCATTGGGCATTTTTGTAATGGACCTCATCAGATAGTACAACCACCACTAATACCCACAAGGTATCATGAAATTATGAATACTATGTGTATTGGATGCAATGTTGAAAATAAACCTACGCATCAAGGCATAGAGGCCAGGATGACTTGTCAGTTATCTCCTTTTTCTTTAAGAATCATATTCTGTTCATGTGTAATGTAAGATATGTGACTCACAATGACCTTTAATATTCATATCCTTGGGTACATAATGTGTCGTACACCTTACTTAGAATCTGATTTAGAAACATAAAAGGAAATTGGTTCATCCTCATTGTAGTTTACATATAACAAAGATTGAGATATATGCGGCTATCCACTCATGTTGGAAGCTCTTACCATAAACATCCAAGTTAGGTGAAATTTATAGGATCATTGAAACAATCACCATATGCAGAAAAACCAAGAAAATATTATGCCCCTATCCTTGGGACTCTTTGTCTTTGAATAGACTTCATGGAGTAACACGGAAGGCATAATAATCAACAATTGATGATCAATCAAAGAAAATTCATAACTACTTAAATGTCCCTAATTTGAAACATCATCGAAACATAGAAGAGTCATAATCAAACCATGATCAGTCTATAAGTGTAAGTAGTATTGAGAAATATCATTGATTCATTTGTTCAAGAAAAATAAAGAAATCATCAATCACAACTTGGAATCGAGCAATATGGTTTTATGTCTGAGTTAACAAGATTAACTTTGTCAGCAATTGCAATCCAATGTAGTGTTTAGGAACACTATTTGATTAAAGTGTTGAGAAACACTAGTACAATTAAAGTGATGAGAAATACTAGTTTGATGTATGTTATAGGTAGGTGGTGTTTAAGAAACACCCTTGTTTGTGATAGTGACATTTTGATGCAAGTACTGAGAAATATTGTTTTGTAGAGGCAAACCATCCTAGACCAGAACCTAGGACAACCTAGCAGACACAGACCGAACATGCTAGCAAAGATGGCCCCTGTGCAGAATGACTATTCCTAAGACACAAATGTAAAGAAACCCCAAGCAAGGATTCATAGTCAACTAATAGCACATGTGTGATCATGAAGGTTTTAGTTTCAGCAATGCATTGATAGATAGAGCACAGAGTACAAGTGACGCATGTTTTCCAGGTTTTCACCACTTGGCAAAGATTTTTATTTTTTCTACCAAGACACCTGTTTGCCAGGTTTTCGCCAAGGCACTTTCCTCTTTTTCAGATTTTTTTGTTCTTTTTCTCTTTTTTCATTTTTTTTGTTAGTATCAAGACACCTGTTTCCTAGATTTTTACCAAGAATACCTTTTTTCAAGACTTTTTCAACTATTTTGGGATTTCTTTAGGATCAATTTTCTAATTTTTTTGGTAATTTTTGAAAACTATTTCCACTGCATGACTCTGTTAGCTGGATATCAAGTGTAGAACCGCTTGAAGTGTAGGGTGTTGATGGGATCAGGAAGAACATCTCCCTCAGGTGTAGCTAACTGATAACCTCTAGACCCAAAAGTTGAAATGATAACATAAGCCCCAGCTAGTTGGGTTCAAACTTTCCCTTTTGTTCTCTGTTTGGTTGATTTTTAGGATTCTCCCTTAGAACGAGACCCCTCACTTGAAATTGTTATAGTTTTATCTTCTTATTGTTCCCTTTTGACATTCTTTTCCGGTACACTTTTAGATGATCGAACGCTTATTGCCTGCCCTCATCTAGTAGTTCTAGTGCATGAACCCTATCAATGTGGTATTGTTCATTTGTAACAAGACCTTGAAGAGATACTCACAAAGATAGAATTTCTAATTCAATGGGTAGTACTTCCTTTGCGCCATAGACTAGAGAAAATGGTGTGGCTCCAATTCGTGTTCAGATACATACTTGTTCTATACGCCCATAGTGTCAGATTGAGTTGCAAATGTCAGTCTCTACCAGACTTTCTCATAGTTCTATGTAAGATTTTTAGAATTTTTTATTTTGAAGCCTCATCTTGTCCATTACCTTGAGGATAATAGATTGAAGAACAATGCTAAGTGATATGAAATTGTGTACAAAGGTCCCCAATATCTTAATTTTTGAACTGGCCCACATTTTTTGTCACAATAGAAGTGGGTATCCCATACATACAAATGATGTAATTCAAGGTGAACATAGCAACCTATTTGCCAGTAGCTTTGATCAGCGACATGACCTAGACCCACTTAGTGAAATACTCAATGGTTGTAATGATGTACTTGTGTCCACTTAAAGAATTAGGATAAATTTTTCCAACAAGATCAAAGGCCCATTGCTAAAATGGAAAATGTGTTATAAAAGGTATCAATTCTTTGGTTGGAGCATGGATAAGGTTTCCATGTGTTTGACATTTATGACATGTTTTAGAAAATTGCACGACATCTTTTTCTATTGTGGGCCAATAGAAGCCAACTCTTAATAGTTTCATAGCTAATAAAAATCCATTTGAGTGCGATCCACAAACACCTTCATGGACCTCTTTTAATGCATAGTCAAACTCTTCTTATTTTAAACACCTAAGAAATGTTATGTCAATAAATTGTCTATATAAGTTAGTAGTGATGAGGACATAACACAATGTTGTCCTAATTAAAGCTAGTTTCTCATTCTTGGATAGGCCATTGGGTAAGGTTTGATTAGTAAGATAAGCAATTATTTTGGCATATCAGGATTGGTCTTGGGTATTTAAGGCACAACTCACTTGGGATTAAGGTGTATCAAACACTGGAAAGGATAATTCTTCCACCAAGAAGTCATATTGAAATTGGTGTTCTTCCAGTTGTAACATGGATGCTAGCATAGCCATAGCATCTACAACTTTTTTTTCCATTCTTAAAATTTGTTTGAACGTGATAAAGACAAAGTAATTTTTCAAATCTCCTACCAGTTGTTTGTAAGGCATCAGTTTCTCATCTTTTATCTGATAATCATCATTCAATTGGTTAATAATGAGTTGAGAGTCACCATACACATGTAGCTCTATGATTTTCCATTCCATAGCAAGCTTGAGTCTATTCACTAGTGCTTCATATTATGAGATGTTATTCATGCAAGGAAACATTAGTTTATAGGCCTTAGGTATCTTATAGCCTTTAGGAGTGATAAATAGTACCCCTAATCTAGATCCTTATTGTGTGAAAGAGCCATCAAAATATATCTTCCACAGATATTCAGTTAAGTGCATGATTGTCTCGTCAAGAAATTTTATGATCAAAGGTGCATCATCTTGTAATCGAAAATCAGCTAGTTGATATGCTAAGACTTGTCCTTTAATAGATCTTCTATCCACATACTCGATATCAAATTCACTTAGAATCAAGACCCATTTTTCTAGTCTTCCTATCAATGCTATTTTACTCAAGAGATATTTGAGAGGATCAATTTTTGTAATAAGTTTCACTATATGGGACAGTGTGTAGTGTCTCAACTTTTGGGATGCAAAAACAACTGCTAAGAAAGATTTTTCAATGATACTATAGTTGAGTTCATAAGACACCAAGGTCCTACTAATGTAATAGATCACCCTTTCCTCTTTTTTTTCATCCTCCTATGCTAGCAATACTCCAAGTGATGTAGTTGTAGCTGAGATATAGAGTAGTAATGGTTTTCCATGAATAGGCACCATGAGAATGGGAGGAGTAGCCAAGTAATCTTTTAATTATTTGAAATTGTTCTCACAATGCTCATCCTATTTGAGAGTAACACCTTTATGTAGTAGTTTTGTGAAAGGTTGTGCTCTATCTGCTAGTTGGGACATGAATCTCCTGATGGACTGAAGTCTTCCTTGAAGCATCCTCTCTTGACTGATATTGAGAGGAGGCGATATTTCCATTATAGAATTTACCTTTTCAGGGTCCACCTCAATTCCTTTAGCTGATACAATAAACCCTAAGAGTTTCCCTGATTGGACTCCAAATGCACATTTCTTTGGATTAAGTCTTAGTTGAAACTGCTCTATTCAATCTAGTATCTTTCTCAAGTCTTCAATATGAGTTGTTCTTATTTTTGACTTGGCTAATGTATCATCCACATAGTCCTCCATGTTCTTGTGTATCATGTCATGGAATATTGTTGTCATAGCTTGTTAATACATAGCGCCATCATTCTTTAGCCCAAATGGCATGACATTCCAGCAAAATGTTCCCCATGTGCATGTAAATATTGTCTTTTTTTGGTCCTTAAGAGTAATATTTATTTGGTAATAGCCTGAGAATCCATCCATGAGAGAATACATCTGATATCCTGCTGTGAGATCTATAATCATATCAATATTTGGCAATGGAAAATAATCTTTAGGACAAGCTTTGTTTAAGTCCCTAAAGTTTGTTCAAATTCAAATAGATTTATCTATTTTGGAAACTGGTATCACATTAGAAATCCATCCTGTACAAGCCATGACTCTTATGAATCTAGCTTTTAATAGTTTCTCCAGCTCTGCTATGACCAATAATGCTACATGTGGATGCATCTTTCTTAATTTTTTTTTGACTAGTTTAATTCTAGGAGCTATAGATAAGTGATGCATTATCAACTCAAGATTCAGTCCAGGCATATCAGTGTAAGACCATGCAAAGTTGATCTTCTTCTCTTTGAGGAATTCAGTGAATTGTATCTTTTCTTCTTCTGACAAGGATTGTATCAGGTGAACAAATTGACAAAGTTGAGACTCATCTTTCATGGTTAACACAAGACGTAATCAATGCCTTGCTGAAAAATCAGAGATACCTCCTAGATTACTAAAATTTCAACAAGGAGAGACATCTCACAATCCCCTATTTGATCAAAGATCACCTAAAATGGAAGCACCTCATCAAGGATGGAGTGCAGCTTTTGATGAATCTAGCAAAGAACATGACGAAAGTGAAAGACATGAAGAAGAACAAAAGCATGTTCATCCTTCATTTGATTCAGATAGTGAGGAAGACATATCAAAAGAGGAGTATAACAAGCTCAATCAGAGTAGAAATTTTCAAAAGACCTTGGAAAATATCATTGGTGAAGACAAAGAGAAATACTTCCTACACTTGGCTTCTCTTGGGGTCAAACTTCCCAATGACTATGATGTTGAGAGACTAAAGGAAAAGGAGGTACAACACCTATTTCTATCCTCACCAAACAATTAACCTTAATTCAAATAGAACTTGCAACACTCAAGAAAGAAAAGACCAAACCAAAAAAAAAGTACTCTTTGGAACACATATGTCCATTTCATTTTGACAAGAGTATAAACATGGTTCCATTTCCTCCTAACATGGCAAGACCCAAATACAACAAGTATATGGGAGAAATAGATCCACATGACCATGTTAGAGAATTTCACACTCTAAGCATATAGTACATGCATGAACCTACTTATCTAATGAGGCTCTTTCTAGGAAGTCTAGGTAGAAATGCTATGGAATGGTTCTCCAAACTCACACCAAGTGTGCAATCTTTTGAGGAGTTAATCCAACATTTTGTTCAACATTACTGTTATCCAAAATCCAATCATCCAACAAAACAGGCACCAAAAGAGAAATTTGCATATACATGTTACCCAGTTAACACTATCTTACAGTTTTTGATGATTTGCATTCACTTACTACATTTATTATCAGAT
>MU225281.1:1352839-1398203 GCA_018584345.1 Thuja plicata | reverse complement strand
TCAACATTGGAATCAATCAAAACATCATACAAACTTATAACTTTTTGTGCTTGCAAATGCCATAATTGGTTGTAGAATTGACCAATTGACCTTATGAGATGCTCCATGTCCATTGTGATGCCTTGGAACTTCAATGTTCCTTTGATGAGCATATGATGCTCCTACATCAGTATTTCGAATGGCTTTTCATTAGCTAATAAACTATTAAGATTTGGCTACTATTGGCCCATAATGGAAAAAGATATCGTGCAATTTTCTAAAACATGTCACAAATGTCAAACACATGGAAACATTATCCATGCTCTAGCTAGAGAACTCATACCTTTTATAACACATTGGCCATTTCAACAATGGGCCTTTGATCTTGTTGGATAGATTTATCCTAATTCTTCAAGTGGACACAAGTACATCATTACGGCCATTGAGTATTTCGAATGGCTTTTCATTAGCTAATAAAATATTAAGATTTGGCTACTAGTGGCCCACAATGGAAAAAGATGTCGTGCAATTTTCTAAAACATGTCACAAATGTCAAACACATGGAAACCTTATCCATGCTCCAGCTAGAGAACTCATGCCTTTTATAACACATTGGCCATTTCAACAATGGGCCTTTGATCTTGTTGGACAGATTTATCCTAATTCTTCAAGTGGACACAAGTACATCATTATGACCATTGAGTATTTCACTAAGTGGGTCGAGGTCATGCCACTGATCAAAGCTACTGGTAAAGAGGTTGCTATGTTCATCTTGAACTACATCATTTGTAGGTATGTGATACCCACTTCTATTGTGATAGACAATGGGGGTTAGTTCAAAAAACAAGATATCAAGGACCTTTGTACACAGTTTCTTATCACTCAACATTGTTCTTCAATCTATTATCCTCAAAGTAATGGACAAGTTGAGGCTTCAAACAAAAACATTCTAAAAATCTTACATAGAACTGTGAATAAGTCTGGTAGAAACTGGCATTTGCAACTCAATCCAACACTATGAGCCTATAGAACAAGTATCCAAACACCAACTAGAGACACACCATTTTCTCTAGTCTATGGCGCAGAAGCAGTACTAACCATTGAAGTAGATATTCTATCTTTGCGAGTATCTCTCCAAGGTCTTGTTATAGATTAACCATGTCATATTGATAGGGTTCATGCACTAGAACTACTAGATGAGCGCAGAAAACAAGTGTTTGATCATCTCAAATTGTACCAGAAAATAATGTCAAAAGGGTACAATAAGAGGGTTGAACCATGACTATTTCAAGTGGGGGATCTCGTTCTAAGGGAGAATCTTAAAAATCAGCCAAACAAAGAACGAAAGGGTAAGTTTGAACCCAACTGGCTAGGGCCTTATGTTATCACTGCAACTTTAGGGTCTAGAGCTTATCAATTAGCTACACCTGAGGGAGATGTTCTTTTTGATCCCATCAACACCCTACACTTGAAGCAGTTCTATGCTTGATATCTGGCTGACAGAGCCATGCAGTGGAAATAGTTCTCAGAAAATACCAAAAAAATAAGAAAATTGTTCTTGAAGAAATCCAAAAATAGTGGAAAAAGTCTTGAAAAAAGGTTTTCTTTGTAAAAACCTGGGAAATAGGCACCTTGATACTAACAAAAAAAATGAAAAAAGAGAAAAAGAACAGAAAAATTTGAAAAAGAAAAAGTGCCTTGGTAAAAACCTGGCAAACAAGTGACTTGGTAGAAAAAATAAAAGCTTTGCCGAGTGGTGAAAACCTGGCAAACAGGTGTCACTTGTACTCTATGCTCCATCTATCAATGCATTGCTGACACTAAAACCTGCATAATCAACTAAGCATGTACCCTTAAGAAAACATCAATTGTAATGTAGTCAACTCATTTACTTTTCTTTAGTTCGCTATTCAAAGACTTAATACATTATATATAAGTTATTAATTATTCTTAGCTTCTAACATTCTATTACATATTTTGGCATCCTCTAAGCCTACAAAAGGGGTAAGTTTAGAACAAACCTAAAACCTAGAGTTATTCCCCTTAAATCCTCAACCTATAGACTTGAGGTCACAAGGATATCTTTCACCCAAGGAACACCTATGTTCCTGCTTCCAAAAGAGTAAAAGTTACACATGGTTTTCCTTACTAGATCTCTCATACTTGGGGACCTATACATAGGTTCTCCATAATCAAGGTTTCATTAATTATTAATACATAAACATATTAGAGAATTAATAAGTTCATTCATATTTTACCAACCCATACTATAATACTTCACTTTTTGGATATTGAGATTTTTTACTAGAAGTCCCTTGTTATTATCCATAAACCAATTTGAATGTCTTATCAACCTAGCATGTAAACTCATTACTGAACCTAAAATAACCCTATTCACACAAACCCATTGGAGACCACTTCCATTCAAAATTTACATAATATATTTAATGTGGAGGTTCTTTTACCCAAGAGATCATTTTATATCTTATAGTCATAAAATGACATCAACCCTAATATTCAATTACATTCTAGAATAATATACCATGTCTTAATATTGCATTAAAACCTTAGGATACAAAATGATATCAAGAGAACTTATTACATTGATTGTCACAACAATAGATTTTCCATGCTTAGTTGATCACATAATTATGTCTAATAATTTTCCAATTTAAAAAATTATTAGTCACATATACCCCAATGTACAAGTATGCAACTATTTAGAGTAATGCTACATTTATTAATCCATATGAATAAGATAATTATTGCATCATCTTATGTTAATGCAAATAAGATAGACATTTGTACATATATAATTCATCTTTTATTAATACCAATGTAATATGTTGGAGTAAATAGTTCATTGTTTACTCTTTACTTAAGTTTACTTAGGTACATTTATTAATTGGGTAGATGGATATCATTGACTCCAACTTGGACTCCACCTTATCTTTGAGGATATTATTGAGTTTTATTAGAACTCTACTTCCTCCAAGTTGAGACACTTGTCTCAACCTTGTCCACTCTACCTATCTACTCTTTCCTATATAAGCAAAGCAATTTGTACCTTTATAAACACCTCATTATCTCAATACATTATTGTGTTTTGTCTCTCTACTTTGCATGTTAGGATAAACTATCCTATCAAGTGTATCCTATCAGGTCAACATCCACACCGACTACAAAATGAATCCCATAACTATGAGTACCTTGGATATAATGAAGAATCTAATTAGCTACTTCCAATGCAGCTCATGTGGCTCCTACATGAACATATTCATAAAATGACATCAACCCCAATATTCAATTACATTCTACAATAATATAGCATGCCTTAATATTGCATTAAAATCTTGGGATACAAAATGATATCCAAAAAGCTTATTACATTGATTATCACTACAATAGATTTTCCATGCTTAGTTGATCACATAATTATGTCTAATAATTTTCCAATTTAAAAAATTATTAGTCACATATGCCCCAATACACAAGTATGCAACCATTTAGAGTAAGGATATATTTATTCATGCAAATAAATAAGATAATTATTGCATCATCTTACATTAATCCAAATAAGATAGCGAGTTATATATATACAACTCATCTTGCATTAATACTAACATAATATGTTGGAGTAAAAAGTTCATTGTTCATTGGAGTAAAAAGTTCATTAATTGGGTAGATGGATATCATTGACTCCAACTTGGACTCCACCTTATCTTTGAGGATATTGTTGAGTTTTATTAGAACTCTACTTCCTCCATGTTGAGACACTTGTCTCAACCTTGTCCACCCTACCTATCTACTCTTACCTATATAAGCAAAGCTTTTGTACCTTTGTAAACACCTCATTATGTCAATACATTCCTGTGTTTTGTCTCTCTTCTCTGATGCCATGTTATGATAAACTAACCTATCAAGTCAATAACCACACCCACTACATAATGAATCACATAACTGTGAATACCTTGGATATAATGAAGAATTTGATTTGTTTCTTTCCAATGTAGCTCATGTGGCTCCTGCATGAAACAAGAGACTATTCTCATAGCATATGAAATATCAAGCCTCGTGTAAGTCAAATATATGAGGCTACCAACCAATTGATGATACAAGGTAGCTTCAACCAAGGGTGAAGACTAAGAAGCCTCAAGTTTGAATCCTTACAGAAATGGAGTCAGTTCAAACTTACACTTAGCCATGTGAGATCTAGAGAGAAAATCAAGAGCATACTTAGGTAGTCCAATGAAGATACCAGAAGGTGTCTAAGTGATCTCAATCCCTAAGAAGTAGTGGAGAAGGCCTAAGTAAGACATCAAGAATCGATCATGAACAAAAATTTTGACTACCATAATGTGGGATCAGTGGCTCCCCATGATCAACAAGTCATCAACATAGAGGACAAGGAAAGTGAGAGTAGCATCCTGTTGCAAAATGTAGACATTCAGATTAGAATGGCACTGAGTGAACCTAACTATTATAAGGAAGGAGTCCATCTTGGCATACCAAGCTCGAGAGGCATGTTTAAGGCCAAAAAGGGACTTCCAAAGATGGAAAACAAGTGAAGGATCATAGATGAACCTTTGTGGTTGCTCCATATATATCTTCTCCTGAAGGCCACCTTGAAGAAAAGCACTCTTCACATCCATCTGAGAACTTCCCATTTATAGGTTGTTGCAATGGAAAGGAAAAGTCAGATGGAATTAATCTTGGCAACTGGCACAAAAGTCTCAGAGTAGTCGATCTAAGGAACTTGGGAGAATCCTTTGGCAACCAAGTGAGCCTTATCTTATCAACCGACCCATCTATAAAAAAATTTGTTCGATAGATCCACTTGCACCAAATAATTTTTCTTCCCTTAGGAAGGAACTAAATCCCAAGTATGGTTCCTCTCTAAGGAACTGAAATCCTCTTGCATAGCAGCATCCCACATGGGAATACCAGATGCTTCCTAAAAGGATTATGGATCAGAAGTTGTAGAAATGAAGAGATGTAGAGCTTGCTCAAACTATGACCTTGTTCTTCTCTCATCTGAAGGATCATCAACCCAATCACTTGCTGACTCCAATGTCTGATGAGCCAAATGAGGCCCAATGGCTGGAGCATGTGGGGAGTCTAAAAGAGAATCATCATCCTCAAAATGAAGACTAAGAGAGGAGAAAGATTGATCCTCATCATGATTATTTGAAATAGAAGACTACTCATCTGGATCGGGAGGATCAAAACCCTTAGAAGCACTATCATCATGCAATAACAATGTCTCCATAGGAATAGATGATGGAGAAGTGATAGAAGGGAAACTGGAGGTATCTTCCTCAAAATAAACACTCCTCTCTATGAAAAGCTCATGTGTGGAAGGATGGAGAAGTTTGTATCCTTTGACACCGTCTGGATACCTAATAAATATGCAAGGCATATTTTGTGGATCCATAACCTTGCATTTCTTTGCTGGAATGTGGGCCCATGCAGGAGACCCAAACACTCGAAAGTGTTTGATTGTGGCTTTTTGACTAATCTAAGCATGAAAAGGAGTTACCCCTTCATGGCTCGATGAGGAACCTGATTCTGGATATAACATGCATAGTTGATGGCCTCTACCCAATACTAAGGTGCCAATAAGTTGGAGTGGATCATACAGTTGGTCATTTCCTTCAAGGACCGATTCTTTCTTTCTACAACTCCATTTTGTTGTAGAGTGTAGGGAACTATGTCTTAAAGATTAATTCCTTTTGAGATGCAAAACTTCTCAAACATTTGATTGACATATTCCCCCCATTATTGGTACGCAAAACCTTGATGGGTTTCCCTGATTATTTCTCTATAAAAGCTTTAAATTCATTAAAATACTCAAAGACTTTAGACTTTTGTTTGAGAAAATATACAAAAGTATACTGGGAAAGATCATCAATCAAAGTTAAGGCATATTTGGCTTTGCTAAAAGAAGGATATGGGAATGGTCCTACCAAATCACTATGTACTAGCTCCAAAAGTTTTATGGCTATCCATGCTTTGCCTTTATCAAATATTTCTTCAGGACACTTGCTAAGAATACACCCTTGACAAAATCCATTAGAAAATTGAATAGAAGACAACCCTATAACCATGTCTTGTTGACTAAGCTGCTATAAGTAGTGGTAGTTCAAGTGGCCAAATTACTGATGTCACAAATGCCTCACCTCATCGAAGAGAATGAGCAATGCAAGTGAAGGAGAATCAAGAATAAAGTGTGAAAAGTGACATAGTCTAGACTGATGATATGCTTTTCCCACTACAACTATAAACCTATTGTGCATGTCATTGATTATCACCATGTCTAGAGTAAAATCAACCCGCTTGCCAGAACGTGTGTGAGTGATTTGATAAATAGATAGAAGATTAGTTGAAAATGATGGAACACAAAGGACCATGAAATTTTCCTTCTCCCCACATCAATAGACCCTCTCCCATGCACTTCAGCAGAAGTGTCATCACCCAAAATAATAGATGGTGTAGAACATGACTCCAAAGAGGAAAAACTACCTTTTGATGAAGCTAGCAAGTGAAGGAGAATCAATAATAAAGTGTGAAAAGTGACATAGTCTAGACTGATGATCTACTTTTCCCACTACAAATAAACCCATTGTGCATGTTATTGATTATCACCATGTCTAGAGTAAAATCAACCCTCTTTCCAGAACCTATGTAAGTGATTTGATAAATAGATAGAAGATTAGTTGAAAATGATGGAATACAAAGGACATCATGAAATGTTCCTTCTCCCCACAATAACAGACCCTCTCCCATGCACTTCAGTAGAAGTGTCATCACCCAAAAGAATAGATGGCGTAGAACATGACTCCAAAGAAGAAAAACTACCTTTCGATGAAGCCATGTGGTGTGAAGCACCTGAGTCAATAATCCAAGAATCTGGTTGTGAAGCAATAGCAACTAAGGTCTTACCCTTTCCTTTCCCTTCCCTTTGTTGTTAAAGCTGATGCAGACAGGATCGATGCTACTCATAAATCTGCATATTCTCATTCTTTCTTTCTCTTAAAAAATTCATTAGAGGCTCTTTTTCTCTCGATATCCTAATAACAACACTATTAACTTCACATAATAATGCAACAACTTGATATAATAATATCCATGTTGCTATCAATCTCACCAACACATGTTTTACCTCTACCATGGATCGCGACTGGACCCCTTCACCTTGCAACCGGCTCCTGCTTAGTCATTGGCAAAAGCCGCCACCTTTGTAAACCCATGACTGATTATCGATTATTGATTCTCTCTTGGGTCACCGACCAACAAGAGAGAATTTAATTGGCCACCACCTTTTCTTCTTAAGAAATGAATGTACACTCCACCACTTCTCTATTTACGAAATGGATCAATTGTCATCGTCCCCAAATTGGGACTGGTTGTGCAACCCGATTCATAAACAAAACACAAAATAGATTATTTGAAATCATTGGTCAATGGGATGTTGTACTCCACAACCGTCTTCTATACGTAACTTTGCAATGAACACTCAACAATCCACTTCTTATAGACTGTTCTAAAAAACTGAACTAATAATATTAGTTTCCGATCTCTTAACAACCGATTCACATTCACTGTTATAATCTTTATGACAGAGATCAAAAAGTCGACAGTAGGATACATAAAAACTTAATTAAATACATTTCATTTAATGTCAAAGTCAACAAAATATGAATGGCTCTCTGGTTAAAAACTAGAGAGCCTAATTTCCTTTCACAAACTATTCCTTATTCCCGTAACCACTCTGTCGATCCCCCTTTCTATTACAATCATGTCTTTTTTTTTAAAGACAATTGAGAGCGGTTACAATTGTTTTACCTTCCCGTGTCTCTTCATATTCATATTCAGACTTTCATTACAAACATCATTTAAACTGATTTCAAGTGCTTTACATTACATTTTCATCACTACACAATGATTTAATAAAATCTTATAATGACTTAAAGCTATTAAATTCAAAGGTGGAGGTGGTGCTCCTGCACCATACTCCCGAGCTTCAAAATTTTCCATGTCCCATGGAAATGCTTAGGTGAGAATCTACAACTGTCTTCACCTCTTCATCATTATCACTGCATCGACACCTCCACTACTCTCTTTCGCTAATGACTCCCATCAATGGAGTTATGTTGGTCACCTTCAATGGTGCTTCTGCCATTACATAGTCCACTCGTCCATGCCGCATCACAACAAGCTTTGTCCCTCACCTGGGAGTCCCATCATGCCTCTCTCCCTAGTCTATTGGCGATACACAAAGGACCATCCTCTCTGGCCCTGGATCATCTCTCATGATCCTCTTGGTAGACTTCCCATCCACCCACTTGCAGCTGAGTGAACCGGCACCATTCTGCAACCATAAACTACATAACAAGAAATCAAAACAACCCAATACTTCCTGGTGTAGATTCTATCTATCTACACACTCAAAATCTTCTGAGCTTTGATACTAATTTGACGCAAACAGGATCGATGCTACTCATAAATCTGCATATTCTCATTCTTTCTTTCTCTTAAAACATTCATTAGAGGCTCTTGTTCTCTTGATATCCTAATAACAACACTATTAACTTCACATAATAATGCATTAACTCGATATAATAATATCCATGTTGCTATCAATCTTACCAACACATGTTTTACCTCTACCATGGATCGTGACTGGACCCCTTCACCTTGCAACCAATTCCTGCTTAGTCATTGGAAAAAGCCGCCACCTTTGTAAACTGATTACTGATTATCGATTATCGATTCTCTCTTGGGTCACCGACCAACAAGAGAGAATTTAACTGGCTGCCACCTTTTCTTCTTAAGAACCAAATGTACACTCCACCACTTCTCTATTTACCAAACAGATCAATTGTCATCATCCCCAAATCGGGACTAATTGTGCAATCTGATTCATAAACAAAACACAAAATAGATTATCTGAAATCATTGGTCAATGGGATGTGGTACTCCACAACCGTCTGCTATACGTAACTTTGCAATGAACACTCAATAATCTGCTTCTTATAGCCTGTTCTAAAAAATTGAACTAATAATATCAGTTTCTGATCTCTTAACAACCGATTCACATTCACTGTTATAATCTTTATGAAAGAGATCAAAAAGCCGACAGTAGGAAACATAAAAACTTAATAAAATACATTTCATTTAATGTCAAAGTCAACAAAATATCAATGGCTCTCTGGTTAAAAACCAGAGAGCCCAATTTCCTTTCACAAACTATTCCTTATTGCCATAACCACTTTGTCGATCCCCCTTGCTATTACAATCATGTCTTTTTTTTTAAAGACAATTGAGAATGGTTACAACCATTTTACCTTCCCATGTCTCTTCATATTCATATTTGGACTTTCATTACAAACATCATTTAAACCAATTTCAAGTGCTTTACAATACATTTTCATCACTAGACAATGATTTAATAAAATCTTAAAATAACTTAAAGATATTAAATTCAAAGGTGGAGGTGGTCCTCCTACACCAAAAGCTCTTGGGAGGTAGCCACGCTAAAGGATTTGTATGGATTTCTCCTACACCCAAGATCCGTGAAGGTGAGGCGAGAGGATACATCCATGCAATTCCTTGGGATTACAAAACTAGAAGACACTTCAGACACATAAGATGACAATGATGTTTCTAAATTTCTGATCATCCCAAAAAGGTGAGAGCATAGTTTCCTGACATTATTGTCAACCCTAAAACTTTAGATAAAAGTTCATTTTAAAAGTCTTGCATGTGCGTTCCTATTTTAATAAAACAAAAATAAGACGCAAGCACAATTTTTAGCATTCTATCGATCAAGGCAACCTGCAAGACAATTCATTTGTAGTCTATGTTTTTAGTCTTCTTTTTCAATGTCTTGCAAACCACTGTTAGGCTGTAATCAACAAGATAATCCAGAGAAAAACAAAGCCAAAGATTGGTCAGTGTTAGAAAAATTAGAAAAATAGAAATCTGATTACATATTTAGAAAGTAGATGAAAAATCACGCACCTTCAAAAAACTTTGCACTCAAAAATTTTACCGTATGAGCCCGTACGAGGCTCTAGAAGCTGCAAAACAAAGGATTAAATAGGTATAGTGATCAAAACCTACCATTTTTTATAAATATAGAATCCAAAACCAAAAAATAACTCAAACCTGGTAATCTTTAGGAAATTCTACACAAAATAAAATAAAAAATTGCACTCAATTTGGATCAAATATGAGCAAGATATGATCATTTGAAGTTAGACTATAAAACCAAAAATCTCAATGGTGAAGGCAAAGACTTTTTAAACCCTGCTGAGGTAGACCTTGAAAAAGTCCAAGCAATAATAGATATGCCACCTCCTAGAAACATTAGTAAAATGAGGAGTCTTCAAGGACATCTTCAATCCATAAGGAGATTCATTACCTCATTAACTACCTTATCCTTAGGTGCCTCAGAGACATTTTCACCCTTGGATACATCATTTTTTTTTAGCTTTTTTGGTTCTAACACCACCACATAGTGGTTTTTGCCATCACAACTCATATTATTTTGATTTTGATTTTCTTTTTATTTTGTGACTAAGGTACTTGATGTCTGGCTCTGTCATGCTAGTAGTCGGTTCACTAGTGGAAGAGACTACGGGTTCAATGGCATTCAAGTAATAGACTATCTCATAATCATTTTGAAACATTAAGAGCTCAGGTTCTTGATAGCATTGGGACCAATCAATGAGGTTAGGATGAACAAGAGGTAAGCCAATGACTGGTTCAAGGTTGTAAATGTGAATGATATCATCTCTGATGACTAAAGAGTCAGAGTCCATCAAGTATCCTTCTAAGGTACGCAAATCAAGATTCATCCTAACAAGTGAAGAATCATCCACTAAGGCAACATGTGGGTTTAAATCCTCTAATCCTATACATGACTTGTCAGTTACCTCAGGATGAGAACTATAAGTGTGGATGACATCAACATCCCTATCAACTATGGAAGGCTCTGAGAAGGAGTCCCATTCATACTCACATGAACTTGTTTATGAAATTTGACTAGGATGTTTACACCATGAAGGTTTGGGATGTCTTAATGTGGAAGCTCTAGTGTCATCAAGGGTAACACCTTCTCTTTCCATCAAACAAACAAGATTCTTTCATTGACATCCTCTAAAAGGATCTTCTACATCTGATCCATCTTGTTCTAAGGTTGTAGTTGTCTTAAGAGTGACTGGACTATCTGGATCTCCCCAAAGGAGATTAGTGGAAGGGACCCAATCTTCACACTTGTCTTACTGATTTGTCAAATTAGGTAT
The DNA here is from genome assembly GCA_018584345.1 of Thuja plicata. Lineage (NCBI taxonomy): Eukaryota > Viridiplantae > Streptophyta > Pinopsida > Cupressales > Cupressaceae > Thuja > Thuja plicata. The sequence goes on along the minus strand of MU225281.1, from coordinate 1,386,915 downwards.
GTATTATGGTTCATCTTCACTATCTGACCCATCAAGTATAGGAGTAGTGTTCTTGTTGCGATTTGCAAATCCTAGGCCAACCGTCTTCTTAGACTTACGTCAAAAAATATTATGATCAAGGGGTTCAGCTCTAGCAACCAATCTATGACTAAGAGTTCCATGTCTAGGATAGCTCATCTATTTGACAAAAGTATACCCTCTTCCATAAGCCTTAGGAGAGGGAGAGAAGTTCTCATTATGCATGTATTTCTCTTCTCTATAAATCTAGTCTCTAACAACCGTCTCTTCTTTCTCATCTTGAATAGGCATTGAGGACTCTACAAACATGCCAAATAAAGTCATAGCTAAAGAGAAAGGTCTCATTTCTTGTGAAGGCTTTCCATAAGACCAAGGTGAAATTGGTAGTGCTATGAGGGAGTTGAGTTGATACCCCCCATGCTAAGGTCTACTGACTTGAACTTGTCTTTACAATCAACTAAGGTTGCATCGAAGTCTTTTGCTTCTCTATTGAGGGGAACATGAGAACCCACTGAAACTAAGTTAATAGATAAAGTGTTATCCCTAGGTATACCAATATCTATTCCATTGTAAGGGAACTCAACACACTGATGATAGGTAGATGGCACTGCTTACATATCATGAATCCATGGTCTGTTGAGTAAGATATTGTACACAAGGGGGCCAGCGTCAACTATTTGGAATAAAATATCTTTTTCAATAGGACCAATCCTAACATGAAGGACGGCCAACCCCTTGGAACTTCTTTTTGCCTCATCATAGGCTTTGATGGTGATCTTTTTCCTGGTATCTATGACTTGTTCAGAATAACCCAACTTTTTCAAAAGACTCAAGGAAAAAAATATTAAGCCCAACACCCCCATCTATCAACATGCACCTAACATAGGTTTTGTGGATCATGACCTCAATATGAAGAGCGAGATTGTGTGGGTGGCTCAAAGCTTTATCATCATCCTCCAAAAAAGTAAGATAATGAGGGCTAGCAATATGGTTAACCATGTTCTAGAATTGATCAATGTCTAAGTTGCTAGGGATGTTCGTTGCACACAAAGCATCCTCAAGGACTTGATTGTGTCTCGGGGACAACTCTAAGAGATCAAAGATCAAAATTTGACCTAGGGTTCTTTGCAACTGATTGACAAGATTATAGCTTGACTTGGGATTGACTGTTAGTTTTGTGGTGACATTCTTGGAAGCCACTTGCTTTGGTTTACTTGGTTGACTTGAACTGGGTCCTCTAATGGCAAGGGGACCTTGACTTCATGTGACACTATTGAGAGTTTGAGATAGTACTCTAGAGTTAGGGCCATCGTCAACTATTTGGAATGAAATATCTTTTTCAACAGGGCCAATCCTAACACGAAGGATGACCAACCCCTTGGAACTTCTTTTGCCTCATAATAGGCTTTGATGGTGATCTTTTTCTTGGTATCTATGACTTGTTCAGAATAACCCAACTTTTTCAAAAGACTCAAGGAACAAATATTAAGCCCAACACCCCCATCTATCAACGCATACCTAACACATATTTTGTGGATCATGACCTCAATATGAAGAGCGAGATTGTGTGGGTGGCTCAAATCTTTATCATCATCCTCTGAAAAAGTAAGATAATGAGGGCTAGCAATATGGTCAACCATGTTCTGGAATTGATCAACATCTAAGTTGTTGGGGACATTCGCTGTGCACAAAGCATCCTCAAGGACTTGCTTGTGTCTCAGGAACAACTCTAAGAGATCAAATATAAAAATCTGACTTGGGGTTCTTTGCAACTGATCAAAAAGATTATAGCTCGACTTAGGATTGACTGTTGGTTTTGAGATGACATTCTTGGATGCCACTTGCTTTGGTTTACTTGGTTAACTTGAACTGGGTCCTCTAATGGCAAGGGGACCTTTACTTTGTGTGACACTATTGAGAGTTTGAGATGGCACTCTAGAGTTAGGACCCCTTAGCACCACGATGGTTTCTTCATCAAAGATAGGAGGAGAGTCCATGTCTAGATCATAACCATAGGGATCTTTATCCCTCACCATGTTGACATTCTCGTCTACAACTTCAAGCATGTTGACAACATTCTCTGCATCTGTGTAAGTGTAATTGATCTCAGCCTTGCCATTCTTAGGTTTAGAGGTTTCCCCCTTCTCATACTTGGGAAAAGGTTCTTTGAATGCCTTATGATCGATGTTCGTGTTTAGTCCATCTACCTTAAGTTTTTCATTCTCAATGAGATCTTGGATGATATGTTTGAGTTTCCAACAGTTTTCAATATTATTTCCAATTCCATTATGAAACTTGCAAAAGGATTTCTCATCCCACCAATGTGGCTTAACATTAGGTATATAATTCTTTGTGGGATCTTGAGGATGCAAAAGGTTATTAACAATGAGTTTTTTCAAGACATCCTCATATGAATCACCATGTTTTTAAAACTAATATCTCTCTTTCTTAGGCCTATCTTGGTATCTTGGCTTGTTCTCTTATTGATTAGATGCATTGAGTTTCATGGCTTGAACAACACTAGACAAGTGGAGAATAGCTTGACCTTTGGGTTGGGAGGAGTCCATGACTCCATCATTGACCAATTGTTTGCTCCTATTCCAATGTGAGTTCTTTCCTTTATCCTTGTTAGGGTTATTGTTATTTTGAACATTGTTGTTGTTGTTGTTTCCATGTTTGGTAAAAATTCCTTGTTCTTTCAAAAAATCCCCAATCCTACATGCGGTTTCAACCATGGTGTCAAAGGAATCAAAAACCATCTTCCTAACTTCATACCGCATTTTGGGAATCAAGTTGCTAACAAGGATGTCAATCTTCTCATTTTCAGGGATGGTCCTAGAGTAGTGAGAGAATTTTTGTCTCCACCTTTGCAAGAAAGTGACAAAGGATTCCCCTTGATTTTTCTTTAAGTTGCATAAGTCCAACATGGTGATAGATCTTGAAAGGATGTATGTAAAGTTTTGGACAAATTTATGGACGAGCTGTTTGAAAGTCTTAACGAGGGGATTTATGTTGGTGAACCATTCCATCGCTTGACCCTTAAGACTCCTTGGGACAATCTCATGAGGTAGGAGTCATCTTGATGGAACTCAAAACTCATGGTATAGAATTGACACACGTGAACATGTGGATCTCCATTCCCATCATACTTTTCATATTAAGGGATATCAACCTTTCTAGGGAAGTCTTTCATGCTAACACTTTTGTCAAAAGGATTAGGACAAATTGAATCAAGTGAGAATCAAATGTTGGGTGCCAACATATTTTCCATCATACTCTTAATTTCATTGATCTCTTCTTCTTTAGATGGACCTTGCTTCTTAATCTTCTTGTCCACATCAAAGTTGTAGAATACTTTAGCACCCTTGTTGATTAAACTCTCTAGGAAATTGTCTTTGTTTTTCTCTAAGTATCTCTCCACATACTGCTGGAAGAGTGGTTCTTATTGTATCTTCATGAAGTCTTGGGATTTGAGGTCAAAACTCAAGCTACTACCCCCATATTGTGAACCATGGTGACCACATTGTGAAGGTTGTCTTGAGTTCCTAAGAGGTGTTTGTCTCCTATAATGATCATGTCTTGAAGCCCATATTCCTCTAGGGCTAGGAGATCATGACAGTGTTCTTGAACTTCTTTCACTCTGAGGAGTCTTAGGAGGGGTGGATGGAGAAGAGTTATTTCCACCACTAACACGCATGTTGTTAAATTGATTATTAAGTTGTTGAGCCAAGAGTCTATCTTGTTCTTACTGGAAGGATTTCCTTTCTATCTCCAACAAGGTTTGTCTCTCCAACTCTAGGAGTCTAAATTGATCTACCTTTTCAGCTTGTTTGTCTAGGAAGGCTTTCTTTTCAAGCTCAATTTTCTTAAGTCCTTCACTCGTGTATCTTGAAGATGTTTTGAGTAGTGAACTTGGTCTTGAATGTCTAAACAAGGTATTGGTGTATGTTTCATTCACACGAGTGTCATAAGGTTCATCATCTTGGTTTTCATGTCATGATTGTTCTTCTTGATAGGCTTGTCTCTTACCTCTTTCAGCCCTTTGGTGTGCATCCAGATATCTAGTTGAGATATGGGATGAGACTGGTCAATTTTTACGAGAGGAACTGCCAAACAAAATGGTATCTCTATGTTTTTCAAATATGTCATCAAGGCATTTATCCATTTCTTCCCTCTCTCATTGATTCATTGTGTAACTCATATCCATATTCAAGTGAGAAGATGCTAAGGGTGTACTCAACTCACTAAGGTTACTCTTGGAATCAAACCATACTTCTGAGTTGTTCCTGGGTGATTGATCAAATATGAGTTCTTTTCCCTTACATTTATGGCAATTTTGAACTAAGGGTAATTGGTTAAAGACTACTTGAGGTCACTTTCCTTGATCTACTTGATATCTTGTTGTAACTGGCATGAAAGAAAATGTATTAGGTGATAAGATGACCCTAAGAAATGTTGGTACCAAACCAGGATAATAAAATCACTCACTTGTCCAAAAGAGAGGTGATAAAAAAGAATTTTGCAAGAGGTGTAAACCAACATTGCCATAAAGGTGCCCACTAAACGAGTGAATACCCTAACACATATGGATCAGGAGGATGATTTACCCAAGTTATATTGATTGAATTTGAATTTGTATGGAAGTGAATGGACAAGAGATTACTAAAACTCTCCAAGCTTGTTATCAAAGGATCCAAAGGTTTATCTTATCAACAAGGTCACTCGTGAAATCAAAGATTACTAGTTCAAGAGGTCAAAATGCAAGGATCCAAATTGTAAACAGACTTCTAACAATAGGGTAAGTGACTCAATCTGACCTAGATCGATCGAGGAAGACTAGAAATGATAGGATAGCAAATCAAGCAAGCTCATAGTTTAACACTTAAGAGTGCAGATTTTGAGGTGTTGATCGTTTTGACATTTGCTTTGATGTTTGGTGTATGTTTTGATGTTTCACTCATGTAAGACACGTCAAGAAGATTGGTTTGTTGTAAAAAGAACAGTCACACCACAACCTAGGTAATCTAGGGTAATATATGTTGAATTCCCACTTTAACTAAAGTTCAGCCACGCCTACTCATAACGAACAACTTAGAAGCTTGGAGGCACAGGTTCTTTTCCCTTACATTTTGATAAGTTTAAACTAAGGGTAATTGGTCAAAGACAACTTGAGGTTGCTTTCCTTGATTTACTTGATATCTTGTTGTAACTGGCATGAAAGAAAAGGTACTAGGTGATAGGATGACCCTAAGAAATGTTGGTACCAAACTAAGATAATAAAAGCACTCACTTATCCAAAAGAGAGGTGATAAGATAGAATTTTGCAATAGGTGTAAACCAACACTGCCATAGAGGTACCCACTGAACGAGTGAATACCCTAACACATATGGATCAGGAAGATGATTTACCCAAGTTATATTGATTGAATTTAAATTTGTATGGAAGTGAATGGACGAGAGATTACTAAAACTCTCCAAGTGTGTTATCAAAGGATCCAAAGGTTTATCTTCTCAAAAAGGATGATTTCTAGCTCACCAACTCCAAGCAATGTCTCTCATGAAATCAAAGATTAATAGTTCAAGAGGTCAAAATGCAAGGATCCAAAGTGCAAACAAACTTCTAACAATGGGGTAAATGACTCAATTTGACCTGGATCGATCAAGGAAGACTGGAAATGATAGGATAGCAATTCAAGAAAGCTGATAGTTTAACACTTAAGAGTGCATATTTTGAGTTGTTGATCATTTTGATGTTTGGTGTATGTTTTGATGTTACACTCACACAAGACACATTAAGCAGATTGGTTTGTTGTAAAAAGAACAGTCACACCACAACCTAGGTAAGCCAGGGAAATATCTGTTGAATTCCTAATTTAACTGAAGTTCAGCCACACCTACTCATAGCAAACAACTTAGAAGCTTGGAGGCACGGGCTCCTCCTTACAGTGCACTCACTTCTCAGGCACACCAATCTTTGAATCCCAAGGGTAATCACTTCCCAAGGGACCGTTGTCTCTACTAAGAGCCATGAAAATGTGGGATGTCTTAGTCAGTCTCTGACCTTCTACGCCAATAGATAGAGGGTTTTTTGATACTACAACAAAGTTCTTTAGTCAAGGCATCTGTTTAGGTGGTTATACTTGTTGCATATTAGCTCTATTATGGAGGCCTCCCAACCTACAAAAGTTATGTTCTATAGGTTTTAACACACCACAAGGGTAGTGAGGGAGATCTTCCTAGTATAACGTAATCAACACATGTTCACTGTGAGATTAATCATAATGACATTTTTATATAACAGTTTGGAAGTGCTTGGCCTTAGCCTGTTACCGGTTGGGCAATCCACTCTCACTGGATTTGTTAAAGCTCTCTGGAGGTAGCCACACTAAAGTATTTGTATGGATTTCTCTTACACCCAAGATCTGCGAAGGCAAGGGGAGAGGATACATCCATGCAATTCCTTGGGATTACAAAACTAGAAGACACTTTAGACACATAAGAAGATGACAATGATGTTTCTGGATTTCTGATCATCCCAAAAGGGTGAGAGCATAGTTTCCTGACATTATTGTCATCCCTAAAACATCAGATAAAACTTCATTTTAAAAGTCTTGCATGTACGTTGCTATTTTAATAAAATAAAACCAAGATGCAAGCACAATGTTTAGTGTTCTATCAATCAAGGTAACCTACAAGATGATTTGTTATTAGTTTGTGTTTTTAGTCTTCTTTTTCAATGTCCTACAAACCATTGTTAGGCTATAATCAACAAGATAATCTAGAGAACAACAAAGCCAAAGATTTCTGATTTTCTAATTTTTCTAACGTTGACCAGTCTTTGGCTTTGTTGTTCTCTAGATTATCTCATTGATTACAGCCTAACAGTGGTTTGTAGGACACTGAAAAAGAAGACTAATAACACAAACTACTAATGAATTATCTTACAGGTTGCCTTGATCGATAGTGTGCTAAACATTGTGCTTGCATCTTGTTTTTGTTTTATTAAAATATGAACACACATGCAAGACTTTTAAAATGAACTTTTATCTGATGTTTTAGGGATGGCAATAATGTTAGGAAACTATACTCTCACCCTTTTGGGATGATCAGAAATCCAGAAACATCATTGTCATCTTCTTATGTGTCTGAAGTGTCTTCTAGTTTTGTAATCCAAAGGAATTGCATGGACATATCCTCTCCCCTCGCCTTCATGAATCTTGGGTGTAAGAGAAATCCATACAAATCCTTAAGTGTGGCTACCTCCCGAGAGCTTTAACAAAGCCGGTGAGAGTGGATTTCCCAACCGGTAATAGGCTAAAGCCAAGCCCTTCCAAACTAGTATATAAAAAATGTTATTGTGATTAATCTCATAATGAACAGGTCTTGATTACCTTATACCGGGAAGAAGATCTCCCATAGTACCCTTGTGGTGTGTTAAAACCTATAGAACATAACTTCTATACGCTGGGAGGCCTCCATAACAAACCTGATCTACCACAAGTATAACCACCTGAATGAATTCCTTGACTAAAGAACTTTGTTGTAGTATCCAAAATCCCTCTATCTATTGACGTGGTATCCAAAATCCCTCTATCTATTGGCGTGGAAGGTTAGAGACTGAATAAGACATCCCACATTTTCATGGCTCTTAGTAGAGACAATGGTCTATTGGAAAGTGATTACCCTTGGGATTCTAAGCATGGTGTGCCTGAGAAGTGAGTGCACTATAAGGAGGAGCCTGTGCCTCCAAGCTTCTAAGTTGTTTGCTTTGAGTAGTCGTGGCTAAACTTCAATTAAAGTGGGAATTTAATAGATATTGCTCTCGCTTACCTAGGTTGTGGTGTGACTATTCTTTTTACAACAAACCAATCTGCTTGATGTGTCTTGCGTGAGTGAAACGTCAAAACATACACCAAACATCAAAGAAAATGTCAAAATGATCAACAACTCAAAATCTGCACTCTTAAGTGTTAAACTATCAACTTGCTCGATTTGCTATCATGTCATTTCCAGTCTTCCTTGATCAATCCAGGTCAGATTGAGTCACTTACCCCACTATTAGAAGTCTATTTGCACTTTGGATCCTTGCATTTTCACCTCTTGAATTAGTAATCTTTGATTTCACGACTGACCTTTCTTGGAGTTGGTGAGCTAGAAATCGTCATTGTTGAGAAGATAAACCTTTGGATCCTTTGATAACATGCTTGGAGAGTTTTAGTAATCTCTTGTCCATTCACTTCCATACAAATTCAAATTCAATCAATATAACTTGGGTAAATCATCCTCTTGATCCATATGTGTTAGGGTATTCACCCGTTAACTGGGCACCTCTGTGGCAGTGTTAGTTAACACCTCTTACAAAATTCTATCTTATCACCTCTCTTTTGGACAAGTGAGTGCTTTTATTATCCTAGTTTGGTACCAACATTTCTTAGGGTCATCCTATCATCTAGTACCTTTTCTTCCATGCTCGTTACAACAAGATATCAATTAGATCAAGGAAAGTGACCTCAAGTACTCTTTAACCAATTACCCTTAGTTCAAACTTGCCAAAAATGTAAGGGAAAAGAACCCATATTTGATCAATCACCCAAGAACAACTCAAAAGCTTGGTTTGATTCCAAGAGTAACCTTAGTGAGTTGAGTACACCCTTAGCATCTTCTCACTCAGATATGGATATGAGTTATACAATGACTCGATGAGAGAGGGAAGAAATGGATAAACGCCTTGATGATAGATTTGAAAAACATAGAGATACCATTTTGTTTGGTAGTTCCTCTCGTGAAAATGGACCAGTCTCATCCCTTATCTCAACTAGATATCTAGATGCACACTAAAGGGCTGAAAGAGGTAAGAGGCAAGCCTATCAAGAAGAACAATCACAACATGAAAACCAAGATGATGAACCGTATGACACTCATGTGAATGCAACATACACCAATGACTTGTTTAAACATTCAAAACCAAGTTTACCGCTCAAAACATCTTCAAGATACACGAGTGAAAGACTTAAGAAAATTGAGCATGAAAAGAAAGCCTTCCTAGATGAACAAGATGAAAAGGTAGAGCAATTTAGACTCCTAGAGTTGGAGAGACAAACCTTGTTGGAGATAGAAAGGAAATCCTTCCAAGAAGAGCAAGATAGACTCTTGGCTCAATAACTTAATGATCAATTTAACAACATGTGTGTTGGTGGTGGAAACAACTCTCCTCCATCCACCCCTCCTAAAACTCCACGAAGTGCAAGATGTTCAAGAACATCGTCACGACCTAGCCCTAGAGGAAGAAGGTTTCAAGACATGATCATTATAGGAGACGAACACCTCTTAGGATCTCAAGATAACCTTCACAACGTGCTCACCATGGTTCACAATATGGGGGTGGTAGCTCAAGTTTTGACCTCAACTCCCAAGACTTCATGAAGATACAACAAGAACCACTCTTATAGCAATATGCGGAGAGATACTTAGAGCCAAACAAAGACAAGTTCCTAGAAAGTTTTATCAAAAAGAGTGCTAAAGTCCCCTACAACTTTTATGTGGACAAGAAGATTAAGATGCTAGAATTATATGATGTGCCCAATGACTGAGAGGGGGGGGTGAATCAAGAATCAATAAAACTTAATTCTTTTAGTCCACAATTAGATTATCTTATTGGTTTGCATGCATATAACATGAAAGTAAAGAATCAAATACAACACATAACACAATATTTGGTTACCCAGAAACCTTCCAAAAGAAAGTAAAACTAGCGTGGGGGTGATACCCACAACATTTAGTACCACAGTATAAATTTAGGCTGTTAAAGCTTACAATGACCACTTCTAATGGTCTGCCCTATTAGGAGCATAGAAAGGACTATTAGGTCCACCTTGTTAAAGGATTTGGCTGATCCCCCTGTGAGAATGAACCAGTTGATGACCTAGTTTATTCAACTTTGGTTGCTGAATAAGATCCTTTGAAATATAACTGATCACCTGAATGTGATAGATAAGTCTCTTCTATCCTGAACACTTCTTCACTTAACTCAAACTTCCATTACCATTATCGTATCATCTTCTAATTATACATTCATACAATATACATATTCTTCTCCATATTGGATAAACAAACTATCTTAAATATATATCTTTATCCAACAAACAACTTTATAAGTCAGCTTGTAATAAACAAATATATATTTAATAATATCTGCAAAGTTGGCTTCAAACTGTCACTCAGGTCTAAAAGACTACTCGAGTGCTAAACTGTCACTTGAGCGATAGTGAACACTTAGGTGATTTTGAACACTCGGGTAAAACTGTATACTCAGGTAACACTATATACTCGGGTAACATTGAATGACTAAGTGTTTTGACACTAATTGACAATATGTCTTGCCATAAGGTCTACAATCTCCCCCTTTGGCATTAGTGACAAAAACACTTGTCATTAAAATATGTATCTGATATGTCAAAACTCCCCCTTACTGATTGTTGGGGTTTTAACACTTGCTATGCTACTCGAGTCTAACTGACTCTATTTTGTATTTTTCAAAATTGATATTGCAACATGTATCTTCTACACTATTCATTGTACATGTGATATTTACAATGACATCTCCCTCTTATACAATGATATTTCCCCCTTGTTTTTGACAAGAATGCCAAAAAGGAATGCCATCTACAGGGTTATCCCAAAGTAGGATAGAAAATCACTATGTAGCTTCAAAATTTGAGACATAGTGTTGTCCCAATTATCCTCTAGCACCTTCAAGATACGTAATTCAACTTGCAGTTCTGCAGATAGCTCTATCATCAGCTCGACAACTGAGAAGTTGTTTTCATGGATGAGAGTTTTAGCATGTGCTATATGTTTCTACATTCCATCCATGTATGGTAGAAGTTGGCTCTGAATGGTTGTAAGAGATTCTTTGATTCTTGCTTCTTCTCTCAACACTTCAGCCTGTAAATCAGTAAGATACTTTACTTTCATGAAGTGAGCAGAACTGGTGCTCGGGTCAAGTGCTAACTGCCTTGCACTTTCCTTCATGTCAGCATATATCTTTACTATCTTATTCTTGATTTCCACGGTAATGTTGGAGGAGTCACTCAACTTTACAAATAATTCTACCACATTTTCCACAGTGGTTTCTAGAGTGCTGATAATCTTTGTAAGCTGCACTTGGTCAATTGCAATCTTCTTTGCAATGTTCTCTAGAACCTTGTTCTCAAATTTCTTCTCTACATTCTCAAGTAACTTCTCGTGACCATTCATGTCTATGTTGAAATTGTGGACAATGTCAACAAGTTGGTCCATTATTGAGTCACTGTCATTAACTTCAATCTGCAAAGCATCTACAAATATGCATTTTACATCTTCAAGTACTTTGTTCCTTTGTCTTTCCTTTCTGAGTTTCTGCTGTGAGGCCCTTTTCTTCCATAGTTCTCCCAAAATATCCATTTGTTCTATAGATAGATTGGATAGATCCCAATTAGGAATCACAATCTCTTTATCCATATCTATCTCTTTAGTTATTGCTGCCTCTAATTTAGGACTCGGTGAAGGAACAATTTCCTTACCTTTATCTACCTTACCCTTAGTATCACTATTCAATCCAATTAGGTCATTGACCTTTATATTACCAATTTTTGGATCAATATTAACTGATGAATCAAAATTATAAATGTCTACCTTTCCTTTCATTGACTCGGGTATGCATGTCTCAACAGTAAGAGGAGCCCGTTGCTCGGGTTTTGTTTGTTTTTATGTAGATTTTGCAACCTTGTCCTTGCTTGGAGTCACTATACTGTGTATGGGAGATTGGGGTAGTGATGTCGTTACCTCAACTACAATCTTCTCTATGTTGGCCTCTTCAATAGTCTGTACCTCGGGTAGAGGGTCATCATTTCCTTATGTTGGAGGGTCTATACTCGGTACTTCTTCCTTCACATTGCTTTCTGCAATCTCAAATATTGATTTCCATACTAATGTGGCACGCTGAGCTACTTCTATATTTTTGTTCAATATTTGAAATGCCCTAAATCTGGGGGTGTGATTATTCTTATATTTTCTTAAGGCCTCTTTCACTTCTTTGCCTTTCATTGTAGGCATGACCTGCTTCAATGTCTCTTCCCTTATATCTCTTCCAATTTGTACTGCATTCTTCCAGGGAATAGAGACTGCCTTAAATAAGTCTTCTGTCATATAGCTCTTCAACTTGGAAGGGTCATATTTCCACTTTTCCATCTCCTCCACCACTACTTGCTCAATTTTCTTCTTCTCTTCTTCTGTCCTTGAAGCATACTTCAGTGATTTCAAAGAACTCATGGCTCTTCCTTCTTTAAGGTCTTTGATCTTTTGATCAAGTGTGGGTGTGGGTTTTGTGAAGACCACAATATCTTCTTCATCTTCATCCTCTTCATCACTTAATATAAGCTTTCTCCTAGATCTTCTAAAGGTGACAACAGGAGTAGTGCCTTTTTCTTTCTTCTATTTAGGTGTTGTCTTCCTCTTCTTCTGTGAAGGATTAACATCAGTTGCTTCCTTGTCAGATTCAATTTCCTTGATCTCCTCTGTTTTAACTATTTCCTCTTTTCTCTTAGATATTGAAGGAGAGTCAGAGGTCTTGCCATACTTCTTCTTGAATGTATCAAATCTCTTTCTTCCTCTCTTTAATATCTTAGGAATCTCAATTTCTAGAGATATCCTACTCTTACCTTCCTCATATGTTCCAAAGTAGGGTGCCTTTGGATTGACATGTTCATTCACAAGAGCCTCTATGATATCTTTAGTGTCCTCATTATTAACTTCATATGGAAAGGGTTATACCTATGAAATCCTAGGCTTTACTGCTTGTATATACACTTTATCACAATCAACTAGAAAACAAATTTCTTCTTTGTACTTCTCAACTAGTTTTTTGGGAATCCTATATCTACTCTGCATTTTTTGTTTGAAACTTTCAAAGTATCCATCCATGATACTATCAAAATTATCTCCCATCTCAGCTATGAAATCATTAATTTGATGAATGATTGGTCTATCCTTTTTCCATACTACTCTTCCTTTGGAGGGAAAGAACTTCTCAACATAAAATAGTATGTAGATTAGAAGAGAACCAAACTTACATGAATTGGTTTTTGATACTCGGATGCTCTCCATGTTCTTTCTCAACTGAGTGAGTTGCAATTTTGCTAGGTCAAATACCATATTTTTCTTGACAACTTTGTAGACTAGGTCAACAGCTTCACATGCAACACTGTTGTGTCTTCTTGAGCTGTATATCTTGTGTGCTATCAAATGAATGCCAAATTTCATCTCCATGTCTGTTACTTTGTTGAGTCTCATGCCTCTACCATCCAACTCGACAAGTGTTAACTCTGCTAGTTCATCCCTATTTAGGGTTTTGGTAGCTTTTGGCTTGTCTAGCATAGGGAACCTGGTAACACGGTGAATTATCTACTTGGTGATCTTCACAAGATGGTCCAGCCACACTTGCATGTCATGAACATGACTAAGAACATATCTCATCCACTTTGTCTGGAAGTCCCTTGGCATATGCATGATATGTGTCAAACCCTTGATTTTGAGGTGTTTATGCTCAGGCTTCAATTTCCCATCTGTGCATAGCTTCTCATATGTTTGATTCATCTCACTAGTTGCAAGCTCATGTATGTTGCAGTGATAGAAGCTGTGAATGTCATTGACCAATAACATTCTTTGAGGGATTAGGGAATGAGCTCCCATCGGGTCTATTTTGTCTGCAACTATCATATGAAGCTTGAACAAGGGAGGATCACAAAATATATTCCTTACGAGAATCTCTGAACCTTTCTTGACCTTACTGCTGGAAGTGGATGCCATATTGCTCGAACAAAATAATCAAACTCCGTTTACAATCATGAATTCATACAGAATTGTTAAAGCTTTGAATTAACTAGTAAATTGAAAGCATTGTGAAGAATACTCTTCACAATCCTTTATATATAAGAGTTTTTCAACCGTTAGAGTATTTCATTAAATGCTTTGTACATAGTAGCTGGCGTGACTCAGGTGTTTCTCCAAGATTCACTCGGAGACTCGGGTGAAACTAACTTTCCAATTATCAACACTGCCTGACTCAGCTCAGATGAATTAGAGTGACTCAGGTGTAACTAACATTCTAACTTGGGTTGAACTACAATATGTCCTCATGCATCAATATGGAGATATGGACTATATTGCTTGCCTGGAACTGATGTAGGATGGCTTGTTATTGCACAGTTCCAGTCATCTCCTTACTTTCTTATTCTATAATGATGGATCCACCCATCTCACTGTTTAGGGTGACATTAGATCCTTCATTTCTTTGATCTGAATTGTCTGGGGATTTCCTTACCCATTTCTTTCTCATCTGAGCTCTGATTTCCAAGACTTTGGTTTTACCATTCTCAAAACCAGTATCAATCTTTTCTATGTTCATACAGTTCTTTCTCAGATGATCGAGTTGTTTACACACATAACATCTCTTAGTAGGATCTCTTTTTCTCAAGTGAGTATTCACACAATTTGCACCAATGTGTTCATATTCACAATAGTGACAACATATGTACCAAGTGTTGTAATCCCAACCAAAAATTCCCTTGACTAGTTGTTCAGCAGGATTCCAATTCTTAGTTCTGCACTCAGAAGATTTATGACCTTGTTTGTTGCATTTGTAGCATTTCCCTTCAAACTTAGGTTTCTCTTTGCATTCACTTTCTCTATGTCCATGTTTGTTGCAGTTGTAGCACTTACCATTAAATTTTGACTTTCTATTGCTCCAACATTTATTTGATGTATGCTATGTCTTGCCATAGTGATTGCATTTAGGTCTGTTGTTCCTTTGAGCTCCTTGTTGTGAGGATTCACCTTGTTCCATATATCCTAATCCATTCTATACATGATTTCTTAGTTATGTTGCTTGATCCATTCTAGTTTATGAATTCGCCATACTTTCATTTGTTTTCTTTTCAGTATTGAGATCATTCTACAGTCTTTCATTCTCTTTCCTTAGGTTGTCAAATTCTTGTGTTGCATTGTTGAGTTGACTTACCAAATCAGCTTGCTGAAGTGATAAGTGCTGGATTTCATTTTCTTTTTCCTCTAGTCTTGTACTTAGCAATATTTTATCTTCTTGTGCTATATTTTTGTCATCTTCTGCTTTGTTCTTTAGTTCCATGACTTCACACATTTTGATTGAGTGAGCTTCCTGTTCTCTTTTCAAGTTTTTGGCTTCTTCATGTAAATTGAGATTCTTTGCAAGCAAGCTTCAATGGCTGCATCAACTTCTTTTGAGCTCCTATCTTTGCAAATTTCTTCAATTCTTTCTTCTCTATAGTTCTTGTCATTCATCTGCACTGCTAATTATTTTCTTCTCTTTAGGGAAAGAGACAGTTGTCCCTTAAGTGTTATGATTTGATCCATGGCCACTTTAAGATCTATGTTTTCATTCTTAGTGGCTTTCTCCAGTCTGTATGCTTCCATATCCTCTGATCTTTTCTCAAGCTATAAAACTTCTGATAAAAAAACCACTGCTCTGATACCAATTGTTGGAATTATATGATGTGCCCAATGACTAAGAGGGGGGGGTGAATCACGAATCAATAAAACTTAATCCTTTTAGTCCACAATTAGATTAGCTTATTGGTTTGCATGCATATAACTTGTAAGTAAAGAATCAGATACAACACATAACACAATATTTGGTTACCCAGAAACCTTCCAAAAGAAAGTAAAACTGGGGTGGGGATAATACCCACAAGATTTAGTACTGCAGTATAAATTTAGCATGTTAAAGCTTAAAATGACCACTTCTAATGGTATGCCCTGTTAGGAGCATAGAAAGAACTATTAGGTCCACCTTGTTAAAGGATTTTGTATAATACAATAAGTAATGCAACTTTGTTAAGAGATTTAAAGAAAGGACTGTTAGGTCCACCTTGTTAAAGGATTTTGATGATCCACCTGTGAGAATCAACCAGTTGATGATCTGCTCTGTGCAACTGTGATTGCTGAATAAGATCCTTTGAAATATAATTGATCACCTGAATATGATAGATACGTCTATGTTGTCCTGAACACTTCTTCACTTAACTCAAATTGTCATTCACATAATTATATCATCTTCTAATTATACATTTATACTATATACATATTCTTCTCCATATTGGATAAACAAACTATCTTACATATATATCTTTATCCAACAAATAACTTTATAATTCAGCTTGCAATAAACAAATATATATTATTTAACAATATCTACAAAGTCGGCTTCAAACTATCACTCAGGTCCAAAAGACTAATCGGGTAATAAACTGTCACTCGGGCGATACTAAACACTCGGGTGATGCTGAACACTCAAGCGACATTGTATGCTCGGGTAACACTGTACACTCGGGTAACACTGAATGAGTGTTTTGACACTAATTGACAATATGTCTTGCCATAAGGTCTACATAAGAAGTAAGGTCCATCTCAAGAAGAAGAGATCAAAGAAATTAAGAGTATGATGGAAAAGATGTTGGCACCCAAGAGTTCATTCTCACTTGATTCAATTTGTCCTAATCCTTTTGACAAAAGTGTTAGCATGAAAGACTTCCCTAGAAAGGTTGAGATCCCTCAATATGACAAGTATGATGGGAATGGAGATCCACATGATCAGGTGCATCAATTCTATACCACAAGTTTTGAGTTCCATCAAGATGACTCGTACCTCATGAGATTGTTCCCAGGGAGTCTTAAGGGTCAAGCAATGGAATGGTTCACCAACATAACTCCCACCGTTAAGATTTTCAAAGAGATCGTCCATAAATTTTTCCAAAAATTTGCATACAACCTTTCAAGATCTATCACCATGTTGGACTTATGCAACTTAAAACAAAATCAAAGGGAATCCTTTGTCACTTTCTTGCAAAGGTGGAGACGACAATGCTCTCACTACTCTAGGACCATCCCTGAAAATGAGAAGATTGACATCCTTGTTAGCAACTTGATTCCTCAAATTTGGTATGAAGTTAGGAAGATGGTTTTTGATTCCTTTGACACCATGGTTGAAAGTGCATGTAGGATTGAGGATGTTTTGAAAGTAGAAGGAATTTTGACCAAACATAGAAACAACAACAACAATAATGGTCAAAATAACAACAACCCTAACAAGGATAAAGGAAAGAATTCACATTGGAATAGGAACAAACAAGTGGTCAATGATGGAGTTGTGGACTCCTCCCAACCCAAAGATCAAGTTTTTCTCCACTTTTCTAGTGTTGTTCAAGCCATGAAACTCAATGCATCTAATCAACAAGAGAACAAGCCAAGATACCAAGATAGGCCTAAGAAAGAGAGACATCAGTTTTCAAAACTTGGTGATTCATATGAGGATGTCTTGAAAACACTCATTGCCAACAACCTTGCACATCCTCAAGATCCCGCAAAGCATTATATACCTGATGTTAAGCCACGTTGGTGGGATGAGAAAGCCTTTTGCAAGTTTCACAATGGCATTGGACATAATATTGAAAACTGTTGGAAACTCAAACATATCATCCAAGATCTCATTGAGAATAACAAACTTAAGGTAGATCACAAGGCATTCAAAGAACCTTTGCCCAAGATTGAGAAGGGGGAAACCTCTAAACCTAAGAATGGCAAGGGTGAGATTAATTACACTTACACAAATGCAAAGAATGTTCTCAACATGCTTGAAGTTGTAGACGAGAATGTCAACATTATGAGGGATAAAGATCTATATGGTTATGATCTAGACATGGACTCTCCTATCTTTGATGAAGAAATCATCGTGGTGGGGGTCCTAACTCTAGAGTGCCATCTTAAACTCTCAATGTTGTCACATGAAGTCAAGGCCCCCTTATCATTAGAGGACCCAGTTCAAGTCAACCAAGTAAACCAAAGCAAGTGGCATCCAAGAATGTCACCTCAAAACCAATAGTCAATCCTAAGTCAAACTATAATCTTATCAATCAATTGCAGAGAACCCCAACTCAGATTTTGATCTTTAAGTACTTAGAGTTGTCCCCAAGACACAAACATGTCCTTGAGGATGTTTTGCATGCAGTGAATGTCCCCAACAACTTAGACGTTGATCAATTCCAGAACATGGTTAACCATATTGCTAGCCCTCATTATCTTACTTTTTCAGAGGATGATGATAAAGCTTTGGCCACCCACACAATCTCTCTCTTCATATCAAGGTCATGATCCACAAAACCTGTGTTAGGCGCGTGTTGATAGATGGGGGTGTTGGGCTTAATATTTGTTCCTTGAGTCTTTTGAAAAAGTTGGGTTATTTTGAACAAGTCATAGATACCAGGAAAAAGGTCACCATCAAAGCCTATGATGAGGTGGAAAGAATTTGTAAGGGGTTGGTTGTCCTTCGTATTAGGATTGGCCTTGTTGAAAAAAATATTTTATTCCAAATAGTTGACATTGGCCCCCTTACATACAATATCTTACTCAGTAAATCATGGATTCATGATATGAAAGCAGTGTCATCTACCTATCATCAGTGTGTTAAGTTCCCTTAGAATGGAATAGAGATTTGTATACCTGGGATAACACTTTATCTATTAACTCAATTTCAGTGGGTGCTCATGTTCCCCTCAATAGAGAAGTTTCTATTTGATGCAACCTCAACTGAATGTAAAGACAAGTTCAAGTTAGTAGACCTTGGCATGGGGGGTATCAACTCAACTCCCTCACAACACTACCAGTTTCACCTCGGTCTTATGGCAAGCCTTCACAAGAAATGAGACCTTCCTCTTCAGCTATGACTTTATTTGGCATGTTTGTAGAGTCCTCGGTGCCTATTCAAGATGAGAAAGAAGAGATGGTTGTTAGAAGAAGAGAAATACATGCACAATGAAAACTTCTCTCCCTCTCCTAAGGCTTATAGAAGAGGGTATACTTTTGTCAAATAGATGTAATATCCTAGACATGGCCCTCTTAGTCACAGATTGGATGCTAGAGTCGAACCCCTTGATCATAATCTTTTTGGGCACAGGTCTAAGAAGGCGGTTGGCCTAGGATTTGCGAATCGAAATAAGAACACTACTCCTATACTTGATGGGTCAGATAGTGAAGATGAACCAAAATACATACCTAATTTGACAAATCATCAAGACAGGTGTGAAGATTGGGTCCCTTCCACTAATCTCCTTTGGGGAGATCCAGATAGTCTAGTCACTCCTGAGACAGTTACAACCTTAGAACAAGATGAATTAGATGTAGAAGATCCTTTCAGAGAATGTCAATGAAAGAATCTTGTTTGTTTGATGGAAAGAGAAGGTGTTACCCTTGATGACACTAGAAATTCCACATGAAGATGTCCCAAACCTTCATGGTGTAAACATCCTAGTAAAAGTTCAGAAACAAGTTCATGTAAGTATGAATGGGACTCCTTCTCAGAGCCTTCCATAGTTGACATGGATGTTTATGTCATCCACACTTATAGTTATCAACTTGAGGTAGCCGATGAGTCATGTGTAGGATTAGAGGATTTGAACCCACATGTTGCCTTAGCGGATGATTCTTCACTTGTTAGGATGAATCCTGTTTGGGTAGCTTAGAAGGATACTTGACGGACTCCAACTCTTCATTCACTAGAGATGATATCATTCACATTTAAAACCTTGAACCAATCATTAACTTACCTCTTGTTCATCCTAAGCTCATTGATTGGTCCCAACGCTATCAAGAACCTGAGCTCTTAACGTTTCAAAATGATTATGAGATGGTCTGTTACTTGAATGCTATTGAACTTGTAGTCTCTTCCACCAGTGAACCAGCTACCAACATGATAGAGCCAGACATCAAGCACCTTAGTCACAAAATAAAAAGTAAATAAAATCAAAAGAATAGGAATTCTGATGTCGAAAACCATTGTGTAGCGGTGTCAGAACAAAAAACAAAAGTAAAAAGAAATGACATATCCAAGGGTGAAAACCTCTCTGATATGAGAACCCTCTTTTGAACTCTGTTTGATGGATTTAGGAACATTGAGATTATTCTTTTCAAGAATGTGTGTCAAATGATCCACTTGTTTCCTCAAACACTTGTGTTCATCATGACCGAGTCTCTTACAATAGGCACATTTGAAGATTGCATCTCATTGGTTATTTTTGAAGCAATTAGAAATCAATCTTTTTTCTTCTTGCTATTCTTTTGTTTCTTATCCTTGTTGATGTTACTACTTTGTCCTTTTAAGTTCTTTTGTCCTTTGGTTGGCTGTCAGGACATGTGACTTAGAGAGACAACAAAATCATCTAAAGATTGCATGGTGAATTATTTACCAAGTGCACCCTTACTAGCATAAAAGATAGAAACAAACATAGAATATTTTGAACTTAGCTTAGAGACAATACTAAGAATCAATTGTTCATCTTTCTTTTCAATTGCACATTG
Organism: Thuja plicata; assembly: GCA_018584345.1. Lineage (NCBI taxonomy): Eukaryota > Viridiplantae > Streptophyta > Pinopsida > Cupressales > Cupressaceae > Thuja > Thuja plicata. The sequence continues at coordinate 1,366,476 of MU225281.1, read as the reverse complement.
TGTTAACTGCAACCTTAGTGATTTCAATTTAGTGAAGAAATCCTGAATTGTGTTAAAATTGTCTAGACTTAAACTAATTAGCTCATTTTCTAACATATCACCCCTCATTGAATCGTATGTGCCAAATAGTATTTCTAGCTTTGTTAAGACTTCATTTGGTGAACTCAAAGACTCAATTTGAAAGAGCAAATAAGGAGAAACAGACAAACACAATGTTCCATAGACTTCATCATATCTATTAAACCACTTTGACTTCTCTGCAATTAATGTTGGTTCAATTTTAAGTATCATAATTCTTACAGTCAATGATAGATTCAATTACTACTATGCTGAAGAGGATGGACCAATAAAGTTGTAGAGCAAGTTCAAGGGAGTTGTTTGGCATGGGCAAATAATTCCAAGATTAATAACCTTGGGACTGAACTATGCACTCTAAAGCTTTATTGATTTTAAATAGCATGGAAGAGCTCGTCTCCCAAATTCAAATTGGGTTCCCTCTAACATTAGGGCTGTCAATGCCTGAGATAAGAAGAATCCGAGTACATCAGTATTCTTGACAACAGTATCTCACCAAGTATGAGAACTTTGTGTGTGACAATCATCTGTGATGATCTCTTCATCAATTCACCAAAGGAACAATCCTTTTGAACATGTTTTTAAACACACACAAGTTCAAGCTACTCTGTGAAATTTTGGCGAGTGGCTCCCTGCAAATCAATCTCAGGAAATCAAACATTTTGATGACTTGTAAGCTAGAAGTGAAGCCTCCATTTAGAAGGCAGTCAAAAAGAGGAAGACCTATTCTTTTTATAGTTGAAAACCTAACCATGAACAGAAAGTTTGTTGAACCAAGAGCCAAGATCTGGAACATCGTGCCAAGTAGACCAGTGGCAACAAGTTTCTAGTCAAAATTCACCCTGCAAAATCACCCATCTTTGGGTCAAAGGCTTGGGCTATTGTAAATTGTCATAAACTGGTCACAAGTGCATTAAAGTTAGGTATAGTGAAAAATCCAAGGCGTACAATCTTCATGCTCTAGCAAAAAATAATCTCAATGAAAGAGATGTGTTCAAAGACTTGAGAAGGACCTAAGGAACCTATTCCAAACATGCTAGAAGATGCTGTAGAAGATTTTGTGGAGATAGGTTCTAAACCTTTCGCAACTGAGATTGAGAACACTTCTTGAAACATAACTTAACCTCAAGAATTGCAGGTATTTGCTGCTAGGTTCATGTCCTCTTTGTCCCTATTGTTGTTTTCTAATGCAGGCCTGTGTTGGAACTATTTCACCTGCATTTAATGCCGATATGAAAGCAGAGGTAAAGTCAACTATCATTATAATTTATCTTTCTTGTTAATAACTATTCTTTTTGTGTCGAAATTTGTCCTTCACTCCAATTAGATTCAATACTAAGGAGAAAAAAATTACAAAGGACTAACTTGTTCAGTGGACACAGAATGAAAATAACTAATGGACGAAGGCAACACCGAATTTTAGTTTGCCAGTCTTTAGAAGATGCTTCTGTTTGTGATTTTTTTGGTTATACTATAATTGTTGCTGTTTAATACTATTGTTTCTAGTCAGGCAATCTGCAGAGCAATGAATACACCTAACTATCATGTTTCCTGTACAGATGATAATATTTGGGCATTGGACTAATCTATCAATGTTATTTTCAATACTGTTAAAATAAAGCAGAGGCTCTAAACTTAGCGAATGAGTAAAGTGAGCATTTCCAAACATGCAAACACAGAGCCCCTAGAAAACATGCTATATGTTAACAATAAGGGAATGAATGGTGAAATCCCATCTGAAACAAGGTATCTTAATTGCACGTTATTTGAAAGTGATTAAAGAGGCTATGTAGTAGTAGCGAAATCTAATTAAAAGTGTGACCACTAATAATTCCTAGTTCCATTTTCCGAAGATGACTTGGAGATAATTAGTACCCAGATTGCTAGTTGATTTGAAAGAAACAAAAATTGTAGTGAAAACCAAAAAAGAGGCCAGAAAGAGGTTGGCCAAATACTCGTTTCTGCCTTCAAATAGCAGCACTATTCCTTTCTTGTTCTTTTCTTTTTGCTTTTTCTATATCACGTCTGAACATGTATATGATTAATTTAGCCGTTGTTCAATCAGTCCGGATAGAACTAATAATGTTTTTGGTATGCGGTAATTATATATATAAATTTTTTTTTTTGAATTCTATGCAGCTAGTCATAAGAAGCACCTTTGTAAATAAGATCCGCGTAGCAGTCTGATTATATAGATGTAGCATTGCTCTTTCAAACAAGTTTTGTTTGAATATCTAATAATGCAAATCTATTTTTCAGTAAAAATGTGAAACATCAGAAATAGAAGAAATGAGGAAGGAAAAACTGACATGGAGTTTTGGTTCCTCTTCAGAAAATCTTTGAAATTTTCAATCCGTCGCTCTCTCGCACAAGGAAAAGGTAGTTCTTCACTTGCTCTGCACAGGGCAGAGGTGTAATGGCAATTCAAGGACTACCATGCTTCCTGCCAAATTTCCTACATAAAGCTATTTTCCAGGTTTACAATATTTAAAAAAGATATTAAAGATACAGTTGAAGGAGAGCTTACAGCTAGTTTTAATTCATTTATATTCAAAGTAGCAATGTAATAAACAAGGGCAAATAATTACAAACAATACTCATCAAAACAATCTAAAACATCAAATGCATGTACATACGAGATCTCCCTTTTCTTTTCTTGCCAACCTCACCAAGTGCATCTACATACAATCCTGATAGCTACAAATTCCCTCCTTAACTATCAGTTACAGTATTTCAAAACTTAATCAAATTCTTTTAATTAGGGCTTGTGTTTTAAGTAGAGCTTGATCTAAAGCATGCACTTGGAATTACATGTAGCCATACAAATGAAAATATGGTAAAGGGACTAGAGGAATAGGGGTACTATATCCTGTTATGTTCTTATGTCATGTAATAACTCTTCTGTGCAACACACTTGGAATTACATGTAGCCATACAAGTGAAAATATGGTAAAGGGACTAGAGGAATAGGGGCACTATATCCTGTTATGTTCTTATGTCATGTAATAACTCTTATGTGTGTTGCATGGAAATAGCTATCTAGCACTTAAAATGCAGAAAACATCTATTATATAATATATGAGAAATACTGATTATTGGTACATTTTAGGTACTGGATAAACATTGTCGTTGTATATGAATATAAATATTAGATACTAATTTTGCTAATTTTCAAGACTCTTTCATGTAAATATCACATTTACAAAAAAAATCTCAAATAATGTTTAAAAAATCTCAGATCTTTAAAAATATGTGTACATTGAGACTGCTTGCCTTAAACCAAACTAATTTTCATTGTTCAATGTTTTCTTTATCATGTTTGCATCATACATGGATATCTGTATTTGGGCGAGCAAGGATAGAGTTCGGTATCTGGCAATTTTAAAGATTATTGGACATTTTCATACAAAATTTTTCCATTAAAAGAGAGATTAAACTAATTAGCCTCACTCCTTAATTATCAGTTACAGTATTTCGAAACTTAATCAAATTCTTTTAATTAGGGCTTGTGTTTTAAGTAGAGCTTGATCTAAAGCATGCACTTGGATTTACATGTAGCCATACAAATGAAAATATGGTAAAGGGACTAGAGGAATAGGGGCACTGTATCCTATTATGTTCCTATGTCATGTAATAACTCTTCTGTAAAACTAATGGGGTTTTCTCTAAGTTCTGAGACTTCATTATTTCAATATAAAGGACCGGACCATCTGTGTTGCATGGAAATAGCTATCTAGCACTTAAAATGCAGAAAACATCTATTATATAATATATGAGAAATACTTATTATTGGTACATTTTAGGTACTGGATAAACATTGTCGTCGTATATGAATATAAATATTAGATACTAATTTCGCTAATTTTCAAGACTCTTTCATATAAATATCATATTTACAAAAAAAATCTCAAATAATGTTTAAAAAATCTCAGATCTTTAAAAATATATGTACATTGAGACTGCTTGCCTTAAATTAAACTAGTTTTCATTGTTCAATGTTTTCTTTATCATGTTTGCATCATACATGGATATCTGTATTTGGGCGAGCAAGGATAGAGTTTGGTATCTGACAATTTTAAAGATTATTGGACATTTTCATATAAAAAAATTTCCATTAAAAGAGAGATTAAATTAATTAGCCTAATTGTGCCTAATCCCATCTATAGAAAAGATAAGATTTCTGCATACCCTCTTATCCAATTAATGAGATACTTTTCTCAAAGTGTGAGCAATTAGGAATATTTGTTCTATTCGGTTGACATGTGCAATCAGAAAGACTAGATCGCCATCAAATTTTACTACTCCTTTTGCGATCCAGATTTTTCAAATCTGTCTGTATCTTCCCCTGCAGCTTCATCATGCTTTTTTTGTCTGTCAGCCTGTGGTGTTTTCTATTAAATCACTCTTGATTTCTATTCAAGAGCAGTTCCTGCACGACAATTCTCACATCATCGGCAAGGGAAATCGTTGAAATCAAATCTAGTCTGGGCTTGGATAAAACTTGGGGGCTTGAAGAAACTTATTTCAAGGATAAGCATACGTAAACAAGGATGACACACCACCAGCAGAAACAATTGAGCTTAAAAAGGAGGGGAAAATGTAGCGAAAGCATTAACATTGTCATAACTCTTACAGTCAAAGATAGATTCAATTCCTACTGTGCTGAAGAGGATGGACCAATAAAGTTGTAGATCAAGTTCAAGGAGTCGTTTTGCATGGGCAATACTTCCAAGATCAATAACCTTGAGACTGAACTATGTACTCTCAAGTTTTGTTGATTTTTATAGCATGGAAGAGCTTGTCTCCCAATTCAATAGGGTTCCTTCTAACATCAGGGCTGCCAAAGCCTGAGATAAGAAGGAAACCAAGTACATCAGCATTCTTACAATATTATCTCACACAGCATGAGAACTTTGTGTATGGCAATCATGTGTGCCATATGAATTACAGAGGACTAACTTGTTCAGTGGACGCAGAAAGCAAATAACTAATGGACAAAGGAAACACCGAATTTCAGTTTGTCACTCTAGAGAGCAAGAATCTTCTGTTTGTAATTTTCTTGTTTAGACTATGACTGTGGCTGTTTAATATTATTATTTCTAGTCAGGCAACCAGTGGATACACCTAGCTATCATGTTTCCTGTATTGCATTAGTAATAGCAGCCAACAGATAATAATATTTGGGCATTTGACTAGTCTACCCGTGTTATCTCTAATACTGTTCAAAGAAAGCATAGAGGCTTTACAGAGCCCCTAGGAGACGTAAGATGCTAACAATAAGGGAATAAATAGTAAAATACCATCTGAAAAAAGCTATGTTAATTGCATGTTATTTGAAAGTGATTAAAGCGGCTATGTGGTAGTAGCAAAATCTAATTAAAAGTGTGATCACTAATGATTTCTAGTTCTATGTTTTTACAGTGACTTGGAGATAATTAGTACCCAGATTCCTAGTTGAGGCCCGCCTTGAAATAGCAGCACTATACCCTTTTTTTGTTCTTTTCTTTTTGCATTTTTTTTTGTATTACATCTGAACATGTCTGTGATTATTTTAGCAGTTGTTCAATTAGTCTAGGTAGAACTGATAATGTTTTTGGTAAGGCGGCAATTATATATATAAATATAATTTTTTGAATCCTATTCAGCCAGTCATAAGAGCACCTTTGTAAATAAAGACTGTGTATATGTAACAGTAACCACAAGTATGGTAAACTGGGTATTTAGAATGAAATTGCTCTTTCAAACAAGTTTTGTTTGAACATCTAATAGCACAAATCTAAATTTTCTGTAAAAATTTGAAACATCAGAAATAGAAGGAATGGGGAAGGAAAAATAAACATGGAATTTTGGTTCCTTGCAGAGAATCTCTGATATTTTCAACCCGTCTCTCTCCCTCCCTCCCCGGGGATTTTGGCATTCAACGCAAAATGGGCAGGTTCCTATGGAGTGGTGTTGATTTCTGAAGAGGAAGAAACAGAGATTGCAACACAACTCCTGTATCCTCCTTCACTTGCTCTGCACGAGGCAATGGTAGCGGCAATTCAAGGACTACAATGCTTCATGCCAAATTTCCTAAAAAAAATCTATTCTCTAGGTTTACAATATTTTAAAAAGATATTAAAGATACAGTTGAAGGAGAGTTTACATTTAATTTTAATTCATTTATATTCAAAGTCGCAATGTGATAAACAAGGGCAAATAATCGCAAAAAGTACTCATCAAAACAATCTAAAGCATCACATGTACGTACATACTAAATCTCCCCCCTCCTTTTTTTCCCTTGCCAACCCCACAAGCACATCCACTTCAATAATTTCAGGCCACAGACAATCCCCATAGCTACAAATTCCCTTAATTATCAGTTACAGCATTTCAAAACTTAATCAAATTCTTATCAGTCACAACATTTCACAACATGATAAACTGAACATGGTGTTCCTACAAAAAGAATAACCTGTCAGAAAAATTACCTGAATATTTTTTGCCCTGTTTCTTCCTCTTCCTCTTTCTCTTCCTCTGTCTTCCTCTGTCTCTCTCTTTCTCTGCCCTGGTTCTTCCTCTTCCTCATTCTCTTCCTCTGTCTCTCTCTTTCTCTGCCCTGTTTCTTCCTCTTCCTCTGTCTCTCTCTTTCTCTGCCCTGTTTCTTCCGGCTATTTTGCTTTCAAAGTGTTAGATTTTTTTAAAAAAATTGCCGTTGCGTTTTAGTATCCGATAATTTGAAATTTCTCTCAACGGCTAATTTGAAATATAAACCAAATAATAGAATTTGAAGGATTACAACTTTTTATTAATATTTTAATTTACGTGATATGCTTTTTCCCGCTCTCTGGAGTCTGCAACGGCTATTTTGCTTTCAAAGTGTTAGATTTTTTTTAAAAAATTGCCGTTGCATTTTAGTATCCGATAATTTGAAATTTCTGTCAACGGCTATTCAATCTTTTTATTAATTTGAAATATAAACCAATTAATAGAATTTGAAGGATTACAATTTTTTATTAATATGTTAATTAAATTTGTGTGATCTAATTTATGCTTTTTGAGATTTTAATTATTTTTATGAATAAATTTTAGATTATATTAATAAATTTTTTAAATTATTATTATTATTGAAAAATATAAAAAATATTTATAAGAAATGTTGCTTATAATAAATTTACATTTTTATCGTTTAACAAAGCATATAATTTTATTGTTCAATAAATTCTTCAAAATTAATTTTGTATTCATTTTATACATTTTGATGAATAGTGTCCTTTCTATTAATGTATTCATTTTATATATTTTTATTAATTATAGAATAATATTTACACACACACACACACACACACACACACACACACACACACACATAACATATTTGCATTCACTTCCACATGATTACTACATGTCTTGGAATGGTGGTTTATCTTCGAAGTTCATTTATGTGTCACTTGGAATTGTCTTACTTCAATCCCAAGACATCTGAAAATGAACCAAAATTTGTAACTTTTAAATTGAAAGTTTAGAGTTCTTTAAGAAATAGGGACAAAACATAGACAAATTATTGATGTGCATGGGCTTCTTATGAGAGAAAGTCAGCTACCACCCCTTTATGAAGGCTTGTCTAAAGACTTTCGAATCGAAATTATTGATGGATAAATCCTTGCTTATTTTTATTGCCTAGGCTTTACTTTTGAATTTTATGAACCAACTCTTGCTTTCTCCACTTAGTATTTAGAGATGTGCACAATATAATATAACTTAGATAAACATTTTTAACATACTAAACATCTTTCCTAATGATTCTACATTTTGAGGCATAGCTAGGAAATATACTCTTTACTTGATAACCATGATTTCCTAGGAAGACTAACAAAGGGACTAGTGGGCAATTTACTTGGTTGGGAAGAAAATGAGGAGGCAAATTCAATCATAGTAATAAAGTTGACAATGATTTCATTAGATTCAAGTGAGGGTACTAGACCACTTTCTTGACAATCTCTAAGTGGTTTCCCCTCTACTTTGTGTGGGTGTTATTTCAATGTTGCTACTCGCCACTCCATTTTACAATCATGATGCATAGGTCCTTCGAAATGATTCTAGGATAGGACATCATCATAAACTAGACAAGTAGTGAGTTGGTGGCCTTTGGTGATAGAAGACTCCAAGTCACAACTCCCTCCCCTTTTTGACCTTGCTCTTCTTCAATATCACATCTAAAGCTGACTACATTCTCTCATCATTACTTTTCTAGGATAGTGTAAAATCTTGGCATGATAAAAACTATTATCAAATGATACAATGTATGTTAATTGTTAGTGTTAATAAAGTGATTTATCTAACTAGTTCATTTAGTTATCCTCTTAGGTCATTTTTACATATTATTACTTAAGTTTACTTAGGGCCCATATGAGATATTTACCATTTTTTTTTATCTCACATCATAAAGAATAAGACACTTGTCACAATCTTATGATACATGTGTCCACTTTATGTCTTATATCATAAGATTGAGACACTTGTCATGATATTGTGAATCTTATCTCTTCCATTAGCCTATATAACCAAGGGTTTCCTTTTGTAATCTCACTTCTCAAGCTTATTGTAAGCTTTCCATTCTATTGAGTAGAATACAATTTATTCTTTCTCATATTTGATTTCTCTATTTGTTTTCCTTCATTTATATCTTGTGTGGGCTTTTTGGCCAAATTTTACATGGTATCAGAGCTATTATGAGTTGTTGGTTAGCATTTTTTAGAAAATCTGAGTGTAGAGCTATTAGTCAGGGACAACTTTAAGAAATCCCCCAAGTAAAGGTGTAAATTTGTCGCAAGTCTTTCATTATTTTGGCGGAAATGTTAATTTTTTGGCAATTTAAATAAGGAAAAATTATTAAATTCTATCGGCGAATTGTTTTCAATTGCCTGAAAATTGAAGAAAATTTTTGCGAGTCTTTCATTATTTGGGGGGGGGGGGGCGCGGGGGGGCGCGGGGGAGAAATTAATTAATTTGGTGATGCTTTTTATTTTAAAGGAAAAAATAATAAATTCTACTAGCGAATTTTTTCAATCGCTCAAAAATTATAGAAAAAATTAGATGAATCTTTCATTATTTTTGGGATAAATATAATTTCTTTTGGCAAATTTTTTCAATCCTATGAAAATTGCAGAAGATTTTGGGAAATGAATACTTGAATTAAAATTAATAAAATACTCTCACTGGCAAATTATAAATTGATAAAACTTAATAATAATAATTCTGCCAAAAGACAAATGGCTTTTCTTGGACAAAATATAGACAAAAGGGTCAATGAGATTATGAATTACCCCCACACTCTTTTTTATCGGTAAACAGGACATATTTGTTAATAATATAACAATATTAGGAGATAAGCCTTGATCACATCATCATACAGTACACCTTTGGATTGGAAAGGAAATAGTATGATGTTTGGGTTAAGATTTCCATATGATGATGAAATAATGTTAACATCTTTAGAGAAAATGAGATGTCTTGCCAAATTTGGGTTAGACAGCAAGGAGAAGCCTGTGAAATATTTGGCATGCAGGATATGCAATAGATATGGAATTAATAAGGAAACGACGATATGAAAGTAATAGCAATTTCTTAATTTTTCCAGCTCAACAACCCCATGCAAAGACTTCCCAAAGGGCAAATACTCTAACACATGTCTCTTCCAAAGATAGTTTGTAGAAATTTGTGTGTCAAAACTTTATCCCAAAATAGAACTTGTGTCATTGATCAAATTAGAATGATGACTTGATATTGTTATTGAAGTATAATATAATCTTAATTTAAAATATTTATAATTTATAAACATTTCATCACCTTTTTCTATGCTTTTACTTTTTGCATGGTGTCTACCAAAGCATTTTTATTGTGCTTTCATTGATATCCATACCCTGTTCAAATCCACCCATTTCAACATAGGCAAGAAGGATACTGGCAAAGGTGATCTAATTTGGCTTAATACCTACTTAATGCTACTTTATTGTTCTTGTTTATAGTTATTTCTTTCTAGCATGCTTTCAATAATCTTGTTTGCTTTTGAACGAGTGCATATTTTATCAGAAATGCTATTAGATCTTTGAAGTCTTTTGTTCTTTTCTACATATACATTACTTGTTTTATTCTAAGCAAAGATATATTATCAATTATGTAATCAAATTTTATATTTTTTTGTAGTAAATATGTTACCAAATTTTATTACTTTTTTGTAGATATTGAATTGTGGTTTTGTAGTACTACTGGCTACCATAGATTAAATGTGGTTTTATTTTCTTTCCCATTTCTATATATAGACACTTGCCAATGAGAACAATTATTATTTTGACATTTCATAAATAGGAAATATGCCCTTCACCTCGACTCAATCTTTGATGTGTTGCCTTTTAGTTATTGCCTTGATTCAAAGCATCCTCCATCTGGATTCTATATAGATGACACACATAACCAACCAACATTACCACAAAATAATACCAATGCTAATTAGAACCACGACATCATTAACTAGTGGTATAGTATCTGCTACCAAGTGGTAGAGAACACTACATTGAATGTTTGTAAAGTAATCTCACCAATTGCCATAATTAACTCACATCAGCATAATTCCTCTTTCATTCCAAGGTGCACATAAATTCTCTTCTACCTTCATCTTTATATAATTTGTAGAATCAACAAGTTCATAATTTGATATTTTGCATTGTACCTATATCTCTCTTCCCTCATTCCTAGTAGCAAAAGGGAACTGACCTCCTCTCAAGCACAAATATTGCATTGACATTGTTGCCTTGAGTCTTAAAGGGAGGCCAAAGTTTTAAATTTTCAAGCTTTTCTCCCTTTTGTGCGTGAAAATAATTGGAAATTTTAGTTTTCATGCTTTCCGAACCTCAAATGTTAACTCCCACGCATTTGTAGGCCCAATCTTTAACCTCTTGCAATTTCTAACTCCAAACACGAACTTCTTGCAATTTCTAACTCTAAACACAAACTTTTTGCAATTTCTAACCCCAAACGCGATCTTTTCCATTTTGAAAAACTCCAACCCAAACTTTTTGCATCTTCTTTATCAAAACCTTAATTATTTAGTCAAATCCTTAACTTTTTGCATTTTCTAACCATGAACCTTGCACCCTTGGAATCTACATTTCAAGAACCAATTATAACTACATGTGAAGGAAAGATAAAGCTATTCAAGAGATTTTGAATCAGTGAAAGTTACTGGTGATGCTAAATGGAACCATAAACAAAGCCTGGAAGGTATTCAGAGGAGTTGACTCCATACTGTGATTCGAGTCTCTTGATTCCTGTGCTCATGGTGGTGGTGCGAACTCTAGAACAAGGTTTGGGTGTCCATTGCACAATAAATGGTGGAGAAATTTTGCAAATGTTGTAGCCAAAACTTCCCTAATAGACATGCATGCCAAACATGGTAGCATACTCAAGGCTCATGGACTTTTTAACATGTCAGCTCAAATATTTGGCATTTCATGAAACCCAATGGCTGTACGCAATTGACATGAAATACTTGACAAAATGCTTCAATACCTGGTGGTGGTGAATTACCAGACCGAATGTCTCTCATATATATCATCTCACTGAATGGTGAGTACTCAGCTTTAGGCATAAACAAAGCAGATGAATTGTTTGACAGAATGCGGCAGAGAAATATTATCTCAAGATATTGAATGAAATGTGTATAGTATATACACATGGAATTGAAATATGTACTAGATAATACATTTGAACTCCATTTCATCCTAGTTGGAAGGTTTTGAAGAAAAGCCTTGAGTGCTTTAAAGTCTGGTTTGTTCGAGTGAGTCTTAACATTTTTATATGCACATGAGTTATTCAGTTGATACCTCTGGAAGAGGTCGACCGCCCTCATTTTCCCACGGGTTGGTTTACTTGTTTCAGTCACCATGACCAGATGGTGTTCTTTTGCCTCTACATGTCGTTCCTTCACTTCGAAATGGTGATCCTCTATCAGGAATATATAAGAATAATGGGTACTTGAACTCTTGCATGACGGTTTGAAAATCTTCAAGAGTGCCTTTCTATTGACATTTCACTTCAATTATTTGGCCCAATTTCGTTTGGGTGCTAGAATACCAAATGCTGGATATGGTCAATTTTGGAAGATACATATCCTAGAAATAATTTCCGGAATATGAGCTGGATCCGTTGGTTCACTTGGAAGATGACTGAAAATAATTTTAATTGTTTATTTCTTAATTTTTTTGAATACGGTGTGTGTGTGTGTGTATACACACATACACACACATATATATATACACATATGTGTATATATACATGTGTGTATAGACACACACATACACACGTGTGTCTACACACATATACACATATACACACATTTGTGTATATATACATATTTACACATACACACATATTTGTGTTTATATACATATTTACACATATACACATATACACACATTTGTGTATATATACATATTTACACATATACACATACACACATACAAATATACACACATTTGTGTATATATACATATATACACTAAAAGAGAGGTAAAAATTTATTGAAATCAAAAGAGAGCAAAACAAAACAAGACACAAAGAGAACTACAGAGCCTTGTCCTGGTCAACAAGTTGAACCAGCCTCTGAGATAAATCAAAGGGAAGCATCGAATGATCAGAAATGTTCCAAGGCGGCCCATGCTCAGAGGCCCACTTGGCCAAACAATCAGCCACACCATTCCACTCTCGGGGGATATGCATAAAGGACACAAAATCCAAAGAAGTACATAGCTGAATGATCTGCTGAACAACCGAAGCCAAATGCCAGTCCACAGTCACAAAGTTCCTTTTGTTCAATAAATTCACAACCACCTGTGAATCAGACTCACAGATAATTCTCCGCCAGCCCTGATGACAGCACTGTTGCACTGCAACCAAAATAGCCAGAGCTTCCATGAGGTTATTTGTATGGTATCCCTTGTAGATAGAAAAGAAAAACTGGATGTCTCCAGAACTATCACGTCCAACTCCGCCAATACCAGCTGGCCCTGGATTTCCCCGAGAAGAACCATCAGTGTTGATTTTAAGAACTCCACACGTGGGAGGAATCCAATGCCTTGTACGATTGACAGGATGCGATTTCTGCCTACTTCCATTCTTTGAGCGGGTGTGGGCAGCCAAGGGAATATCACCTTGAGGAGCAAAGGAAAAGCGTGAGTAAATACCAGCATCTATGGGATCCAAACCAACAGCAACATCACATTTAGCTAGGAGAGTTTCATGAAGAGAATTAAGAATTTTCCCCCATAGGAACCTGAGCTCAAAGTGCACATCATGAAAGATCCTCCTATTCCTCTCAAGCCATATATGCCACAAAACCAAGGAAGGACCAATGGACCAAGCAACCTGCAGAAAATAAGCCTTAGAAGGAGGGTGGCCTAACCGATCCCAAAATTCAGATAAAGAAGAAACATGCCAGCAGGAGCAACCCCACACACTCCACCAGAGATGCCAAATCTGTTTGGCAAATGGGCACTGGAAGAAAAGGTGGGAAACAGTCTCTTCAC
>MU225281.1:1329909-1348603 GCA_018584345.1 Thuja plicata | reverse complement strand
ATACGGGCATAAGAAATGACCTTTTTGTCAAGTGATTGATGCGCTATTGCAGTTGGTTTCCCAAGCATGGCAGCAATCTGACGCAGGAGATCCTCGCGCCAGAATTCTAAAGGAAGTCGCGGCAAGCGAACCCAAACAGGAACCCTAGATGGGAGATCCTCAGCCGAATTGAACCCCGCATGCCAGGGTTTGATGAACAGACCAACCCGATCATAAAAATAAGGACCTCCCTCAAAGACCCGATTCCGATCTGACATGCAAGAGAAATTCACCAAAAAGTAGCTATTACCAGCCAGCATAATATCGAAGTCTCCTTCCACTTGCCATGAACGACGAATCCATGCTTCCAAAGCCGACAGGGAAATGCGGATTCCAAGAAACTTGCAGATCAATGCATGCGAGGCCAGATATTCAACATCTTCCTTTACTGCCTCTGGAGGGATAACCAACACAGGCCGGTCCTTACATCGCGGAAGGCAGCCATTAACTTTGTTTACCTTAGAGCGATCGCTAACATAAAAGGTCTCCTTCTCTTGAGGACTCTCCCCTGGAACAGTTCGGTCACAACTGGGAGCTCCAGCAATAATCAGACTCCTAGAAACCCCGCTCGCAGCCATACGAACTAGGGCCAGGAAAAATTCCGCACTTACAACTTTACTTTGCACTCCAATTTGGGTATGTTACTCCGAGAATGGATTTAATACGGTCTGTATCCCTAAACTATTCCCACTCAAACGCATACCATTGCAAACGCAGCAACATGCAATATCCGATTGTCAGTTGGAAATCCGCTGAAAGCCCTCTATTGGGTGAACAAGAAAACGCGCAGAGTGTACGTAAGGAGCAAGGAACAGGAGCCAAGGTGTGAAGCAAACAGCAATGGATGCGGCCGCTGGAGCAGAAATCCTATCGAGCACAAAACGCAGCATCCTCTGTCATGTCCGCAGTGCAGAGCCAATCCCAAGTTGGGGAATTTGTTCAAAAAAAACATATATACACATATACACACACATATACACATAAACACACATGTGTGTGTATATACACGCATGCACACAGATACACACAGGTAGATATATTTGTGTATATATACATCTATACGTACATACACACACACACACATTTACACATCTATCATGTCACGGATCTGAGGAGATATTAAATTTGCTTTTGTAAAAATTGGAATTGGAATTGAAATTGAAATTCTAATTTCACCTATTTAGGTGGAAGATTGATATGCTCATTTTGGAGTAAACTCAGAATTTCGTAATTCCAATTCCATTTTTATTCAAGAACCCAAACATGAAATTTGACATTATCCAGAATTAGATAATGCCAATTCCAGTCTAACTCCAGTCCCCAAACAGATTTGAGATTTCATCCCAATGAATGAAGTATATCGATGGCAAGGATTGCAGAAAAAGGGTCTGTTGCTAATGGTGAAAGAACTTCAAAGCAAATGCGACTTGCACGTGTATTGTGGCCATCCATCAAAGCATATGACAAGGGTTTTTTTTTGGGGGGGGGTTTCGTAGGTGGTAATGCAATATTAAACACGTGTGCGAAGTGTCAAACCACAGACAATGCAACCGAAGTGTTTGACAGAATTCCTCAATGACATGTCACCCAAGAAATAGAATAAATGATTGCAGTACATGTAGAAAATGGACATATTGATAAGGCTTTAGAAACTTATAGAAAATGTAAATGTCAGGCTTAAAGTTGAATTCTACAATCTTTGCCCACACCTCCCAAAGTGGCGCACGAAAATGAGATCTTTTGAGATGATTATGGTAATCGATCAAGGTATAATTGGACATGCTTGGTAAACCTGAGTACGAGATGTGGAAATATGTGAACGGTATATGCCAATAGATACAAACCAGGGCACTCGAATTGTTTGGTGGAAAGCATCCAGTGAGAAGTCATCTCCAGAAGTGCAAACCAAATATGGAAGCATATAAAAGCAGAAACAATCGGCAGGTTTGAAGCTGGATTCAACAATATTTGCCAACGCCCTCCATGCTCGCTCAAAATGGGAGTCTCAGAACAGGTTAGGTGGATAAAAATGCACTCGTAGAGATAAATACATGCAAGGTATGGTATCATAGACAAATCATGTAATTGTTTGATGAAATTCCTCAAAAATAGAATATTGTCTCATTCTCTACAGTGGCAGTGAAATATGGATGAAATGTGTTTGCTAAAAGAAGATTAGAAACTATGAAGGAAATGTGTTTTATAGTTGTAAACCCGAGCTTGCATCGGGCTGGAATTTACAATCTGCAAAATGAAGAGAGAGTTTGCCAGTCTCAGTTACTAAATTAGAGACTCGAGGGAATTGTAACTTAAAGCAAAAGGAAGAGGATTGAAACTCAAAGTCAATCTTCCATAGGATGTTCTTGAATACACTTCGTGTCATCCTACTGATTAATGTTCACAGCTGTAATGGGAAGAATGAGTAATTTAATGCAGCTCTCTCTAATGCAAAAAGTTGCCAACTGCAGTTTGTTCGTATATCTGGTGACAGTTATATGAGTTGAGGATCTTGAACAGTCACAAGTTCATTGTTATACCTAATGGTCAGTAGGTCTAGAAGGGTCAAATGCTAATTAGTACAGAAGCCTCTGTTTCATATGCCAACCTATAACAATGCATGATGCTATCCTAAGACTGTTACTTGATTGATTTGAACATGTTTCCTTGGTGTATGTAGATCATATATGAACAGAGGCTGAGTATTTCCATTTATTAAAGCACTGCTATAGCTGATATGCAGATAAATATCAAAATCTTTGCAGGTGTTCTCTTTGTGATATACAAAATTTGGATTCTTTTAAAAACAGTGTATGAACAGTTTTCAAGGCACGGTAGAAACAATATTTTTGATAAATACCACAATTGGAAAGACCCCGTCAGAAGAGTATTCAAGATTTGAAATGAAAGGCAAGCTTTCAATGGATCGAGATGGAGAAAGATATTTCACTGAAGTGAATGATTAAGAAGAAAGATCATGAGAATAAAACGTAAATAGATATGGAACATTGACACTTGATAAATTTATCATGATAAAGTAATCTTTGAGTTTTTGAGATTTGATCATCAACCAGCGACAGGAACCGAACAAAATATCTTATTAAAAGACTGACAAGAATGAAATAACATCCTTAATGAGACATTGTGATTCAAATTGTTTGGGTAAAGTTGTGAATTCATGAAAGACGAAGATTCCCAACAGATGTAGCCAGAAACACATCCTCGAAGGTCAAATTGTTGTTAGATCTCAATCTGAATGGGCGATTCATTGTTTGTGAGGAAACATAATTCTTATCATAGTCAAAATCATAAACTGGAAGTGGTGCAGGAGCACCTAGGAGGACATATGAACACATGAGGGTTCAAGACATGAAGGAAGACTTCAGAGCATCAATCAAAGTAAATTAAATTGGGATGTTTCGAGGCCAACCATGGCCCTTTGCAGTGATAAATCAAATGTAATGGTTCAATGTCCTAATGGTCCTGATAAGGACCCTAGGATCAAATTCATGTAATATGGCAAACATGATGCCAAGTGTGGACAATTGAGGGTATAAGGTACTTAAAGATGTAATAAGGTCACAAAATGACCAATGCTAATGTTATAGGTCTGTAGGAGTTTATTTTTAACATAGTTTAAAATTCAAATATTCAAATCCTAATGGCTAGTGCCAATTAGGAGGGAAATCACGATTAATGGTTGTTTTAAGGTTTAATGAGTTCCAACCAATTTGAATCGGTTTGGGAAGTTGTAAGGCACCTTTCATAGCTTGATCAAGGCATGAGAATGGAGAGACAGTACAAAGAGAATAGAAAGTGTACAAACTAAGACAAGATTGAAGCAATAAAACATAAATTTCTTGCATTTCTTTGTGTTTTCTTCAATGATCTTTGAATTGTATCCCTGTGGCATCATTGTTCTAACCAAGACTTGCATATTGAAGAGTTTTACTTTCATTTCTTAATAGTTTTGGATCCAATTGGGTGACTGTCATGTGATAGTGTTGTCTTTCCTTTTGATTGGAGGAATGCAATAAGGGATTCATCCACTTTCTGTGGTCTCTGTGGTCTCTGTGGAATGGGGATGGATCCAGGGGTTGTATAATATGTTATTAACATTAAATATGCAGGAATAATTGGAATTTGCACGGTGATCACTAACTGAGATGAAGTTGCAGGTTTGACGTGGGTGCATGGAAAGTGAGCCATGACTATAGCAGCCAAGGATTGGGCTTCATAAGGGTACCTTTTTATGTTGGAATTTGTTTGGACATGTCAAGTACATGGTGTAGGATCCAAGAGTTGGATCTAGAAGTGACTTTTGGCTTGGATTTGTGAAAGCCCTAGTTATTGGCTTGAAATGGTGAGGATTTCGTAGATTGGGTGTTTGCAGAGAGTTCTTGGTCAAACCAACCTCGTATTCATTCCATATGAGACCTAACTAAATATTTTCCAAGGTTGTGGAACCAGGGGATAAAGGGTTCTTGTAGTTGCTTTGTAAAGTGGGTCATTTAGGCCTAGGGAATAAAGTGGGAACAATAGTATTTGGGGTTGATGATCCAAAATAACCACACCTGAGTTTGATATGTGTTTAAGAGGATCAAAAAGGGTACTTGAATCTACCTTTACATTTTGGAGTGTTTTGGGGAGTCAGGACCAAAAGTCCAAAAATCAAGGAAAATAGGGCTACTAGATCTACTAGGCCTATTTTGGCTTAGGAACGGATTGGGGTGTTAGATCCATTATAGGGGATTGTAACCTATTAGAGAAAGTGTGGAATGATTTTGGAAGTTTTTTCAAGGGAATAGAGGCAGTGGTTAGGTCTTTTCATTCATTTGTGAAATTGGAGCCATATGGTGCATTTGGGGGTTCCTAGGATCATTTGCCTAATCTTTTCATTTGTAGAACTCTTGAAGACCTTAATAGTTGTTAGACCACTTGCCTCTGCATCAAGTGGTATCAGAGCCACCAAGAGTCTTTTGGGAGAGGGACAAGGGTATATGTGTGAAGAGGAAGAGTATGACACATTTGGAGAAGAGGCTCAAGAGCTGCCTCCAAGAATGACAAATGTGGAGCTTGCCAAGATTATGGCATAGTATGCTGAGTAAAATAAAAAGATGAAGGCAGAGATGGAAAAGATGAAGAATAAAAAAGACACTACACAAGAAGAGCAAGATGAAGAGATAGAAGAAGAGAGAGTGCCAAGGGAAGAATTAGATCCCGAGGAGGCAAGGATGGCTAATCTTGTTAAAACCATTAAAAGGAAATATTACAAAGGTAATTCTAACATTCCTATGTATGATGGTAAGATCAATGATGATGAGTTGATTGACTGGTTTACTGTAGTTAAAAATTTCTTTGATTGTGAAGATGTTGAGGATGGTCAAAATGTGAAGATTGCAAAGTCTAGATTGAAGGGGCATGCATTGCTTTGGTGGGATTGTTTGCAGTCTGATAGATGGAAGAAGGGAGTGTCTAGAGTCACTTCATGGCCAAGGATTATGGACAAAATGAAGGAGAAGTTCCTTCCTAAAGACTACAAGGTGCAGTTGTACAAGAAGTTGCAGAGTTTGAGACAAAAGGACATGGATGTCCAAAGGTACACCGAGGATTTTCACATGTTGGATGTCAGGGTTACACATGATGATGATGAAGAAGAGAAAGTGGCGAGATATTTAGAGGGGACAAGGTTCAATTTTCAAGATGAACTTAGTCTTACTACTCGTAGCATTGTGGAAGAATGTTATAAGTTAGCCATCAAGGCCGAGGACAAAGCAAAGAGAAGAGAAGAAAGACAAGGGGGTGGAAGAGGACAATCAAATAGAGGTAGAGAGAACAAATCCAATGAAGGACAAGAGAAAACCAATAGTGATAAGGGAAAGGAGCCCAAGTAAGAATAAAAAAGACACTACACAAGAAGAGCAAGATGAAGAGATAGAAGAAGAGAGAGTGCCAAGGGAAGAATTAGATCCCGAGGAGGCAAGGATGGCTAATCTTGTTAAAACCATTAAAAGGAAATATTACAAAGGTAATTCTAACATTCCTATGTATGATGGTAAGATCAATGATGATGAGTTGATTGAGTGGTTTACTGTAGTTAAAAATTTCTTTGATTGTGAAGATCTTGAGGATGGTCAAAATGTGAAGATTGCAAAGTCTAGATTGAAGGGGCATGCATTGCTTTGGTGGGATTGTTTGCAGTTTGATAGATGGAAGAAGGGAGTGTCTAGAATCACTTCATGGCCAAGGATTATGGACAAAATGAAGGAGAAGTTCCTTCCTAAAGACTACAAGGTGCAGTTGTACAAGAAGTTGTAGAGTTTGAGACAAAAAGACATGGATGTCCAAAGGTACACCGAGGATTTTCACATGTTGGATGTCAGGGTTACACATGATGATGATGAAGAAAGGAAAGTGGCGAGATATTTAGAGGGGATAAGGTTCAATTTTCAAGATGAACTTAGTCTTACTACTCGTAGCATTGTGGAAGAACGTTATAAGTTAGCCATCAAGACCGAGGACAAGGCAAAGAGAAGACAAGAAAGACAAGGGGGTGGAAGAGGACAATCAAATAGAGGCAGAGAGAACAAATCCAATGAAGGACAAGAGACAACCAATAGTGATAAGGGAAAGGAGCCCAAGTTTGATCAGAGAAGTGGACAAAGGGGTAGATGAAGATTCGGTGTAGGTAGAGGAATCAATACTTTCAATGGAAAGTGTTACAATTGTGGAGAGGAAGGGCATCCTTTCTACAAGTGTCCAGAAAATGATACAAGGAATTCTAATAAGAGAGTGACCTTAACTCAAGACAAAGGTGACAATGCAGAAGATGAACAACAAGGGGGAGAAGGAGGGCCACTCTTTGCACATCCCGAAGTTGGGGAATGTCTCATGATGAGGCAAAAAGAACCACTGCAGCAACAAATTAAGGAGGCCAATGTTATCAATTTTTAGAACCCATTGTCTTAGTCAAGGTAAAGTTTGCAAGATGATAATTGATTCTGGTTCATTTGACAACTTAGTTTCATGTGAAATATTTGATAAGTTTCATTTGAGAAAGTTTGAACACCCTAGGCCTTATAAAGCCTCTTGGGTGAGTGATGAACAAAGTATTATGGTTAGGGAGCAGACCTATGTGAATTTTTCAATAGGAGAGTATAAGGAACAAGTATTGTGTGACATAGTGCCCATGACATGTTGTCATATCCTTTTAGGAAGGCCTTGTCAATCCTTAAGGAGGACCATTCATGATGATTATGAAAACACTTACATTGTTCACAAGGATGGTAAAACTTTCGCCCTCACACCTTTTCCAAATAGAGTTGATAGTGGAGCAAGAATCATTTCTTTTGGAAAGGAGTATGTTGATTTGCAAGACCATAAGAAGTACATGTCTGTGGAAGGAGATCAGAGGGTCATAACATCTTTGGTGGTGCTAAAAACTAATGATGATGGCAGTGAACATAAGGTAGCAAGATGACATAATACTATGGTTGAAAAAGTAGTAGTAGTAGTGGGCACACATTGGTGTTCTATTGATTCACTAGTACAAGGTGAAAAAGGTCTCTCCATGGAGGGCAGTGGCAGGGGTCATTTGGATCCTTGGTTGTAGAAGGAACAGTATACACAATCTGATGATGACTGCCCCAAACAGAAGTCAAGTGACAGCATTGATACCATGTTTTCTTTTCATTTTGCTAACAATGTTGTTACAGGTTCAAGGAGATGGGATAAGGAGTTGTTATTAAAACAAATATCCAAGGAAAGACAAAATTGCAGAACTCCATCAAGAAGGATTGGAGGTGTGAAGACAAGACCCCTTGGCTCTTGGGTAAGGAGAAATTTTGTTGGTGGGGAGTATGGTGCAGGAGCACCTAGGAGGACATATGAACACATCAGGGTTCAAGACATGAATGAAGACTTCAGAGCATCAATCAAAGGAAATTGGGATGTTTTGAGGCCAATCGTTTCCCTTTGCAGTGATAAATCAAATGTAATGGTTCAATGTCCTAATGGTCCTGATAAGGACCCTAGGATCAAATTCATGTAATATGGCAAACATGATGCCAAGTGTGGACAATTGAGGGTATAAGGTACTTAAAGATGTAATAAGGTCACAAAATGACCAATGCTAATGTTATAGGTCTGTAGGAGTTTATTTTTAACATAGTTTAAAATTCAAATATTCAAATCCTAATGGCTAGTGCCAATTAGGAGGGAAATCACGATTAATGGTTGTTTTAAGGTTTAATGAGTTCCAACCAATTTGAATCGGTTTGGGAAGTTGTAAGGCACCTTTCATAGCTTGATCAAGGCATGAGAATGGAGAGACAGTACAAAGAGAATAGAAAGTGTACAAACTAAGACAAGATTGAAGCAATAAAACATAAATTTCTTGCGTTTCTTTGTGTTTTCTTCAATGATCTTTGAATTGTATCCATGTGGCATCATTGTTCTAACCAAGACTTGCATATTGAAGAGTTTTACTTTCATTTCTTAATAGTTTTGGATCTAATTGGGTGATTGTCATGTGATAGTGTTGTCTTTCCTTTTGATTGGAGGAATGCAATAAGGGATTCATCCACTTTCTGTGGTCTCTGTGGTATGGGGATGGATCCAGGGGTTGTATAATATGTTATTAACATTAAATATGAAGGAGTAATTGGAATTTGCAAGGTGATCACCAACTTAGATGAAGTTGTAGGTTTGTGGGTGTATGGAAAGTGAGCCATGACTATAGAAGCCAAGGATTGGGCTTCATAAGAGTATGTTTTTATGTTGGAATTTGTTTGTACATGTCAATTACATGGTGTAGGATCCAAGAGTTGGATCTAGAAGTGAGTTTTGGCTTGGATTTGTGAAAGCCCTAGTTATTAGCTTGAAATGGTGAGGGTTTTATAGATTGGGTGTTTGCAGAGAGTTCTTGGTCAAACCAACCCCATATTCCTTCCAAATGAGACCTAACTAAAGACTATCCAAGGTTGTGGACCCACGGGATAAAGGGTTCTTGTTGTCGCTTTGTAAAGTGGATCAATAAGGCCTAGGGAAGAAAGTGGGAGCAACAGTATTTGGGGTTGATGATCCAAAATAACCACATGTAAGTTTGATATATGTTTAAGGGGATCAAAAAGGGTATTTGAATCTACCTTTACATTTTGGAGTGTTTTGGGATGTTAGGGCCAAAAGTCCAAAAATCAAGGAAAATAGGGCTACTAGATGTACAAGGCCTATTTGGAATTAGGAGTGGATTGGGGTGTTAGATCCATTATAGGGGATTGTAACCTATTGGAGAAAATGTGGAATGATGGTGGAATTTTTTTCAAGGGAATAGAGGTAGTGATTAGGCCTTTTCATTCATTTGTGCAATTGGAGCCACATGGTGCATTTGGGGGTTCCTTGGGTCATTTGCCTAATCTTTTCATTTGTAGAATTCTTGAAGACCTTAATAGTTGTTAGACCACTTGCCTCCGCATCGGGAAGTTATGAGTTTTAAGTTATCTTTTTATACATAGTGTATTTTGACACTTTGGTCAAAGTTAAGTAGTTGACAATTTTTGTGCAAAAATTTGTAAAGTTAATAACCTTTTTCAGTTCGCGCAAAAAGAAGTTAGATATTAACATAGAAAAGAAGGTAGTTAATAGGTAGCGATCTTCTGTAGCCTACAAATACAAGGCATTTTGTAATGAAAAGGGGATCAAAGACATAAGGGGAAACTATGTAAAAATATTTAGAGATACTTTTGGCTTGACATGTTGTACTCTAATATTTTTGAACTTGTATATTTTCAAAGAGATAATGAAGGATGTTCTTAGTTCGTATGTCTAGATGTGTTACTAAATTATTATCACTGATTTTTCATATGTAAGTTAGTGATATACTTGTGTATGTGTATGGAATACATTAGTTTATGATTCAAATGACTTATATAGTTGATGAAACACAAGCATGCCCTAGTACCTTGGTTTGAATGTGATAAGATAACTTGTTTCCTCATATGTTCAGATTTTTTATTCTTCTTTCATTAGCATTTCATGGATAAACATATTTTTTGACAATCTCCTTTGTAACTGTTAGCCGTTATGGAATCCTATTTGATCTTCATATGTCTTCTAATAGGGTTTCTATTGTTCATTCTCATTTAGTTTTATATTTTCTCATTTTTGTACTTTCTGATTTGAAGAGCACAAATATCTTAAATAACCCCATCATATGAGGAAGATTTCTCCTCTCAAACGAAGAGAAAGATTGCAATTTGATTGTGATCAGATTACAATCCCTCTAACTATTGGCACAATTGTCAATGCCCATAGGGAAACTAGGGTCACTTTTGAAGGTGAGTTTGTAGTGACAAAACTATTTACCAATAGACATCTCTTGTAACAAGGTGTTGTCAATAATTTTTGTCATGAGGTGGTTTTTTATTCGTAATGTTCAATTGGAGATTGGATTCACTCTCCCCCTTGATCACTATATTTCTTATTGTACACTTCCATGCTTGATGATTGAATTGACTTGATTTCTCCTTGAATGTTTGAATTCTTGAAGTGGATCACAAAGTTGCCTCTCCAATTCAAATTTGATAAATGGATTAAGTCTCTCCTAAAATGCAGGAGGTATCTTTGATTTTATACCCCACCAAGCCTTTTTAGGTTCTAAAGTTGAAGGGGTGCAACTTAGGATATAAAATCATACTCAAAATCACAACACCATTCTCCAATTCAAATTTGGACTAAAGTTAGCATGTAAAGGTAGACTTTCAATAATAGGGTCAAAAATTTATAAACCCCCCTCATCCTAGGTTTCTTTTGATGAGGCAAAAGGAATTAAATTTTAATCAAGGGTAAATTTTGATATGAGGATTCCAAAAATGTGTGCAAAATCATGTTTTAATAAAGAATAATGGGCATGGAAGCCTTGGACACTAAAATAGGGCCTAAGGACCAAAATTGTAAGTGCTTACAATTTAGGACGCTACAAGATGTAACTATTCATTAACCCTATTCAAGCTCAAGAAACCAAGGTAAGCTAGAGATATTCAGATGTTAGCTTTCCATGCCATGATTTTATTCAAGAAATTAACTCTAATTAGTTTTGATAAAAAAACACAATATGCACCTACAAAGCCTTATGATTTTCATCTGAATTTTTAAAGACATATAATACTTGTTAACTCGCTTTACACATGAATACTACTTGATTCACATTCAAGGGAATTGGTCACAATATGTCCATATGATCATCATGTAATAACATACACAATAATGTTGGTAAAAATAATATTCTTAACCTTCTAATTGTTTACCTTCTACAATCTCATATTCTAAAAATAGTTTGTTCAAGAAGAGGTCTTGTAAACATATCTAATGTAGGTAGGGGTATGAAAATATAATTTTAAAATAGGAAGCCGAATCATTGAAAATGACAAGATGTAACTATTCTTTGTCCCTATTCAAGCTCAAGAAACCAAGGCCATCTAAATGTCTTTAATTGTTAGCTTTCTAAGCCATGATTTTATTCAAGAACTTAACTATAATAAGTTCTTTAACATTAACCAATCTATTGAAAATATTAAGTAATGTCCTTAAAAGGTCTAAACGACCATATCTCATAAAAACACTTAATGTCAAGAATGTTAGGAACTCTTCACCATATAAAAATAATCTATTGTAAGATAAAGGTGATAATTTGGTTACTTTTCTTGACCATGGACCAATAAACATATAGATTACACAAGATCCCTATAGCATTGCTAGTTGTAATCTTTTAGGTTGATTCAAA
Organism: Thuja plicata; assembly: GCA_018584345.1. Taxonomy (NCBI): domain Eukaryota; kingdom Viridiplantae; phylum Streptophyta; class Pinopsida; order Cupressales; family Cupressaceae; genus Thuja; species Thuja plicata. The sequence continues at coordinate 1,336,788 of MU225281.1, read as the reverse complement.
CCTCTATAAATGAATTATATAATAGTACATTAATGTAATATTTGGCTGAAAATCCTATCCAAGATATAAATGAATGAAGCAAAACAATTAGATAAATTAGATGTGAACAAGAATAAATTGTATTCTACTCGAGAATGCAAAGCTTACAATAATCTTGAGAAGTGAGATTACAAAGGGAAACCATTGGTAATATAGGCCAAGGGAAGAGATAGGATATCTGGTATCATGACAAGTGTTGCAATCTTATGATATGAGACATAAACTAGATATCTATCATAAGATTCTAACAAGTGTCTTATTCTTCATGATATGAGACAAAAAAGTGGTAAATATCTCATATGGGCCCTAAGTAAAATTAAGTAATAAAATGTGAAAAAGGACCTAACTGGATAAATAGATGAACTACTTAGATAAAGTACCTTATTCACATTAACACCCACCCTAAATGAGAATTAGGGAAAATTTATATAAGATGTGTCTTAGCTATAATGCTTAAAGAGGTGTCATGTACAAAATATCCCCTCAAGTATAAAAGGAGAAAAACCAATGGGAAAAAACTGTCTCATGGGATGATGAATAATGAAGCTCTAAGTGACTCATTGAGAATATATTCTTCTCACCCAAAAGAGAGGTTGTAGATGAACATATTTTCTCTCAGTGAAGGGTTTGGTGAATATATTTGCAACCTGATCTATTTTAGGATAGTAGCACAAATCAATAACCACCTCTTGAATCAACTCCCTGAGATAATACATGTGGATTTCAATGTGTTTGTTTTGTTAATGATGAACTGGGTTCTTTGAGATTTGGATGACACTCTAGTTGTTACATTAGATGACTGGTGGCTTTTAAATTGCGATGCCGAGTTCAATGAGCATATTCTAAAGCCAAATAGCCCTAGTGGGTAGATTAAAAACTCAATATTTAGTCTCAATTGAAGAAAGAGAAACAAAATGTTTCTTCTTTCTCTTCCAATAAATGGGACCGGAAATAAGGTGAAAACTATAGTCAAGTGTGGACTTGTCATCATCAAGATCACTAACCAAATCAAAATTAATGTATCCAATCAAGTTTGAATTGGTGTATGTTTCATAGTGGCTCCCATAGCAATGAGTGCCTTGTATATGGTTAAGTGCAAAAAGACGGGGGACCAAAAAGGGGTATAAGATGCTACTTTTTTTTATGAAATCAACAAACGCTAAACTTCAATGAGAAATTGAGGATAGCTACACTCAAAATTTCAAAATGTGACAAAAACAAGAATTTTTCTACTCTGAATCTAGTTTCTAACCTACTAATTTATTTTAGAAATAGTTGAGATTAAGGCCCTTAAAAGGGGGAGCACAAAAAGTGGTCCTTTTTTTGTGAAAAAACATAACATAGCGTCTGGTGTACTCCCCCTAAAATGTTAACTTAAAAACAAAAATCGCTCTAGTGAGAAATTAGCTAACATTACCTACTTTATCCCAGATTTTTCTACTATTTTTTTAATGAAACTATGACTTTTTGTGATTTTTCGAAGTGGACATATCTTGAAAACGTGAAATTTTTGTGTGCCCCCTAGAAATCATTGAAAAATAATCGAAGATCAAAACTTCTATTTTTTAAAGTGTGTAGAATGGAGTCTATTTTCTTAAAGTGTAATTTGTTTCAAAATTTGATGAACAAACCAAAATCTAAGCCCAAATGAATACACATTGGTTTTTGACAAAAATTAGACATACTTACAAAAGAAATTAGAGATGAAAATCTTAACATAATGAGAATTCCAAATAAATTATATGGTTAGATAGATAATAGAGAGATCTACAATATCAAGCTGTCTAATTTTTATCATTATTGAACCACGTGCAAACCTGACAGGGAGCATAGAAGAAATTTTTTTAAATTTTTAATAGGTTTGTTAGAAAACATGTCTCAGACTTGTTTGAATCCTCCAAGACTTTGGGTTGGATCTCCAAGGCAAATCCAAGCCTTAGGTTAGGTAAACTCCAATGCAGTTCAAGCTGCACATGCACTATGTAAATTCATCTTTTACATAGCGTGTACATGCTATGTAAACCTTAAGAAAAACCTTAAAGGGAGGGTGGGGGAAAGCCCAACAGGCCCTGCCAGACCAATTCCAACACTAGGTCAAACATTAAGTATAAGTTACATACTCTTTCTTTCTTATACTTAAATTACATTATATGTATATACTTTCAGGATGTTTGAGAGTGGTTTCAGCTAAATAAAAGTTAAGATAAAGATTATAGATTTTGAGGGTTTTTAGGAAATTTCAAACTTAGCCAAATTTCAAGAATCAACACATTGTCTTCAACATGATTCTTAGTTGATTATTGATTATCACCTTCAGCCCTTGACTTGATTAAGGACACTCTTTAGGGTTTTAAGTGGTTCTAATGTATCATAAGGGGTCATAATGGGTCCTAAGTGGTCCTAGGCCCCCTTAGGACCCATTACAACCCCTTAGGCACATTAGGGCCTCTTAAGACCCCTTAGAACACATTAATCATCATAGGACACACTAATGGGCTCTAATATGTTCTAATGTGTACTAATGTTTTGTAAGGGGTTTTAATGGGTTCTAAGTGGTCCCATGAACCCTTAGGATCCATTACGACCCCTTAGGACCCATTAAGAAAAATTATGACTCATTAGGACTCATTCAAACCCATTCAAACACATTATTAGTCATAGGACCCATTAGAAAGAGAGAGAGCACATTAATCACTGTAGGACAGTATTTAGAGTTCTAAGTGGTTCTAATGTATCATAAGGGGTGATAAAGGGTCCTAAGTGGTTCTATGACCCTTTAGGACCCATTACAACCCCTTAGGACACATTAGGACCTGTTAGGACCTCTTAGGACACATTAGGACGTCTTAGGACCCCTTAGAATGCATTAATCATTGTAGGACACACTAATGGGCTCTAATGTTTCCTAGTGTGTCCTAATGTTTCCTAAGGGGTTCTAATAGGTTATAAGTGGTTGTAGGAACCCTTAGGACCCATTACAACCCCTTAGAACCCATTAAGACCCATTAGAACCCCTTAGAACACATTAATAGTCATAGGACTCATTAGAGAGAGAGAGAGAGGACCCATTAAGACCCCTTAGGACCCCTCTCTCTATATCTTAAGCATCATAAGGATTGTCAAGGGGTCCTAGGATACATTAATGTGTCACAATACCCCTTACCATACACTAATGAATGATAAGGGGTTCTAAGGGGTCTTAAGGGGTTCTAAGATACATTAATGTGTCCTACGACACCGTATGCCCCCTTATGACCCCTAAGATGCACAGTAAGGGGTCCTAGGACATATTAATGTGTTGTAGCACCCCTTACAACCTCTTAAGACCCCTCTCTCTACATATTAGGGGTTGTAGGATTGTTAAGGGGACTAGGACACATTAATGTGTCCTAGGACCCCTTAGACCCCTTACAACCCCCTAGGACCCCTTACCATACACCAATGAATGGTAAGGGGTCCTAATGGGTGTTAAGGGGTCCTAAGACACATTAATGTGTCCTAGGACCCTTAATGACCCCTTACAAAATTTTAAGACACCTAAGATGTATGATAAAGAGTCATAAGGGGTCATAAGGGATTCTATGACACATTAATGTGTCCTAGAACCCATTATGATCCCTTAGGATCCTTGAGGACCCCTCTCTCTAAATATTAGGGGTTGTAAGGGTTTTTAATGGGTCATAGGACATCTCAAACCCCTTACAACTACTTAGGACACCTTACCATACACTAATGAATGGTAAGGGGTGCTAAGTGGTCCTAGGACACATTATTGTGTTGTAGGACCCCTTACGATCCCTTATGATAAAATAATGAATTATAAGGGGTCCTAAGGGGTTCTTAGTGGTCTTAAGGGGTCCTAGGATACATTAATGTGTTGTAGGACTATTTAAGACCCCTTAGGACCCCTTACCATACACTAATGTATGGTAAGGGGTCGTAAGGGGTCTTATCACACATTAATTTGTCCTAGAACCCCTTATGACGCCTTACGACCCTTTAACACACCTAAAATGTATGGAAATGGGTCATAAGGTGTTCTAGGACCCCTAATGACCTCTTAGTACCCTTTAGGAATTATCTCTCTACATCTTAGGTGTCATAAGGGTTGTTAACTTGACCTAGAAGACCTCATTGTGTCCTAGGACCTCTTAAGACCCCTTATGAACCCTTACCATACAGTAATGTATGGTAAGATGTTGTAAGGGGTCTTAAGGTGTTCTAGGATACATTAATGTGTCTTAGAACCCCTTATAACCCTTTATGACACTTTAAGATCCCTAAGATGTATAATAAGGGGTCATAAGGTGTCTTAAGAGGTCATAAGGATTTTTAGGATATATTAATGTGTCGTAGGACCCCTTATCACCCCATACGACCCTTAAATACCCCTCTCTCTACATCTTAGGGGTCATAAGGGTTGTTAAGGGGTCCTCACATTAATGTGCCCTTATACCCCTTATGACCCCTTACCATACACTAATGAATGGTAAGGGGTCCTAAGAGTTATTAAGTGGTATTAAGGGATCATAGGACACATTAATGTGTGTTAGAACCCCTTACGACCTCTTAAGAGCATTTATGACCCCTAATATGTATGGTAAGGGGTCCTAACATTTCCTAAGGGTCAAAAGGGGTCCTAGGACACATTAATGTGTCCTAGGACCCCTTTTGACCCTTTAGGAATCTTGAACACCCCTCCCTCTACATATTAAGAGTCATAAGGGTTGTAAAGGTGTCTTATGACACATTAATGTGTCCTAGGACCACTTAGACCCCTTACAACCCATTAGGACAACTTACCATACACTAGTGAATGGTAATGTGTCCTAAGGGGTTGTAAGGGGTCTTAAGACACATTAATGTGTCATAGGATCTCTTATGACCCCGTAGAACTTTTAGAACCCTTAATATGTATGGTAATTGGTTCTAAGGGGTCCTATAACCCATTATGACCCCTTAGGCCCATTTACCATCCCTAAGATGTAGGATAAGGGGTCCTAAGGGGTACTAGGACACTTTAATATGTCTTAGGACCCTTTATGACCCCTTAGTACCCTTTATGACCCCTCTCTCTACATATTAGGTGTTTTAAGGATTGTTAATGGGTCCTAGGATACATTACTAAGTTGCAAGACTCCCTAACACCCCTTAGGACCCCTTACCATACACTAATGTATGGTAAGGGGTCATAAGGGGTCTTAAGAGGTCCTAAGACACATTAATGTGCCCTAGAACCTCTTTTGACCCTTAAATACCCCTAAGATGTATTGTAAGGTGTCATAAGGTGTCCTAAGCGGTCATAAGGGGTCCTAGGGAACATTAATGTGACCTAATATGTTGTACAACCCCTTAAGACCCCTCTCTCCACATCTTATGGGTTGTAAGGGTTTTTAAGGGGTCATAGTCCACACATTAATGTGTCTCAAGATACCTTAGACCCCTTATGACCCCTTAAGACTCCTTACCATACACTAATGAATGTTAAGGGGTCCTAGAAAGGGTTGTGAGGGGTCTTAAGGAGTCCTAAGACACATTAATGTGTTGTAGGATCCATTATGACCCCTTATGACCCTTTAGGACCCCCTAAGTTGTATGATAATGGGTCCTAAGTGGTCATAAGAGGTCCTAGAACACATTAATGTGTCCCACAACCCCTTCTGACTCCTTAGGACCCTTGAAGATCCATCTCTCTACATCTTAGGGGTCGTAAGGGTTGTTAAGGGGTTGTAGGATAGATCAATGTGTCCTAAGAACGCATAGAAGCCCTATGACCCCTTAGGAACCCTTACCATACACTAATTAATTTTAAGGAGTGTTAAGGGATCGTAAGTGGTATTGAGGGGTCATATGACACATTAACATATTCTATAACCCATTACGACCCCTTAAGACCCTTTACGACACCTAAGATTTATGGTAAGGGGTCCTAATGTGTCCTAATGGTTAAAAGGTTTCCTAGAACACATTAATGTGTCCTAGGACCCCTCTCTCTAAATCTTAGATAGTGTAAGGGTTGTTAACTGGCTTTAGGACACATTATTGTGTCCTAACACTCTCTAACACCCCTTTGGAACCCTTACCATACACTAATGTATGGTAAGGGTTCATAAGGGGTTCTAGGACACATTAATGTGTCCTAGAACCTCTTTTGACTGACCCCTTAGGAACCTTTAATACCCCTAAGTTGTATAGTAAGGTGTCGTAAGGTTTCCTAAGGGGTCATAAGGGGTCGTAGGACACATTAATGTGTCATAAAACCCCTTATGGACCTTTAAGACCCCTCTCTCTACATCTTATGGGTTGTAAGGGTTTTTAAGGGGTCATAGTCCACACATTAATGTCTCAGGTTACCTTAGACCCCTTATGACCCATTAAGAACCCTTACCATACACTAACAAAATTCAAATGGTCCTATAAGAGGTCGTAAGGGATCCTAAGACATATTAATGTATTATAGGATCCGTTATGACCCCTTACGACCCTTTAGGACCCCCTAACATGTATGATAAGGGGTCATAAGGGGTCCTAGAACACATTAATGTGTCATACAACCACTTATAACCCCTTAGGACCCTTGAAGATCCCTCTCTCTACATCTTAGGGGTCCTAGGGGTTGTTAAGGGGTTGTGGGACACATCAATGTTTTCTCAGAACCCTTAGAAGCCCCACGACCCCTTAGAACCCCTTACCATACACTAATTAATTGTAAGTGTAACCACCTGAATTTGGTCTATCACAACTATGGACCCTATTTTCCCTAAGTATGATCATACCCTCGATTTATGTCCAAACGACCCTGTTACTGCTTGGCATAATTCTTTTAATCAATTTAATATC
>MU225281.1:1291021-1315795 GCA_018584345.1 Thuja plicata | reverse complement strand
TTTTAATCAAATCCTTCATGCTAGGATAGTATTGGTCACTGATTTGGAGCATATTCTGAGGGCTGATATGCAACTAATTACACTCTTTCTAGTTAGAAGGCAATAGGCCGATATTAGTGGTTTTTAATATTTTGACTAACCATTTGAGCTAATGTAATGACCTATTGAGTGTTTGTGTCATTTTCAACAGGTACCCGTTTACACACACACAGTAAGGACTCTTAAGGGATTGTAAGTGGTATTAAGGGGTAATATGACACATTAACATGTCTTAGAACCCATTATGACCCCTTAGGAACCTTTACAACACCTAAGATGTATGGTAAGGGGTCTTAGGGTGTCCTAAGGATCAAAAGGGGTCCTACAACACATTAATGTGTCCTAGAACCCCTTATGACCCTTTAGGAACCCTCTCTACATCCTAGATGTTGTAAGGGTTGTGACACAAGGAGGGTAAGGAGAACCAGGGCCCAAGGTACTCCCAACTATCCAAACCAACCTACTTAACAACTTGGAAGAAACGTCACAGAAAATGAGAGAAAGAAAGCATAACCTATTATTATTTCATTAAACATTATACATGTTGCGCTTTAAGGCCTTCCCAGTTATGACCATATACATTCAAATCTTCATAGAATAATGTTCATACATGCGAGGTTATAGACCTGCAATCCAAATATTCTATCCCAATTCTTACCCAATAGTTGCTGCCAATTCTAAGAACATAAACTAAATATATACAAGAGACCACAAAAGAGGTCGGTACCAAAGATCCTAAAGACCCAACAAAGGAAACAACAAAGACCTAGATTTAGGTTCACATGCATCCCAATGAGAGACCTAACATTAATTATGCTACAAAAATTAAATGCATATGTCGGCCAAAAGATCCAACATCCAAAAACCAACTCAGTGAGAAAGAGTACCGGGCTAGAGACCAGTCCGTGAAAACCACCGAGCAACCAAGAACAACCATCGAGACCCTATTGGTGAAGCCAACCAAAAAAAGTAACTGAGTTTGAGAGGTGAAACAACAAACCTTCAACCGACCAAGCAAAGTAGTTACCGAGCACTTTACTGAGCAGTCTGCAATATCCTACCAAACCAAAAAAAACATATTTTTGGTTGATACAGGATTTCCAAGAACCCAAGATGCTCCTGCATCAGACACCCGGGGTTAAAAAATGATTCTCTAAATCATGAATCAAGTACAACTTGAATTGAATTCAACTCAGATTGAGAAATTGAAGATGAATCCTCAATCGGTTTGTTCTTCCATTTTATCAAATATTCCATGTAATCATTTCCTCTTGTACTTTTGCTAACTCTTTGTTTCAAAATCTGTTCAACTTCTTCTATCTGTTTGTTAGGATAATCACTCGGTACTGTCACTACTTCACTAGGTTCATGATACACATACAAGCCTGAAATGTTGAATATATGTGATATATCCATGTCATTAGGTAATTCTACTTCATAAACATTTCCACTGTCAAATCTTCTCAATATCTTGCAAGGACTAAATTTCTTCATCTTCAGTTTACCATATGTTCCAATAGGAATTCTACCTTTCTTAAAATGAACCAAAGCTGCATAACCAACTTCAAAAGTCTTATGTCTTCTTGATCTATCTGCACTATCCTTGTATTTTTTATTACTCTGCTCCAACTTATGCTTCACTTCCTCATGTAATGTCTTCATAAACTCAACAAACTTTTCACCTTCATCACTTATCTTTTGTTCTCCTACAATATCTCTCAAGTCAGATATACCTCTTGGTTGTGTGCCATTAACAATCTCAAAAGGTTTCTTTCAAGTACTTCTATTCATTGAACTATTATATGAAAACTCTACTTGTGCTAACATTAAATCCCAATTACTCAGTGTGTCTCCAACTAAGAATCTCAACAAGTTACCCAAACTTCAGTTTACAACCTCTGTTTGTCCATCAATCTGTGAATGAAATGTAGAACCATATTTCAACTCAGTGTCCAACTTCTTCCAAAGTGTTTTCCAAAAGTAGCTAACAAACTTACTATCTCAGTTAGAGATGATACTCTTCGGTAATCTATGCAATCTAACAATCTCCTTAAAGAAAAGATCTACTATATGTACTACATGTGATGTTTTCCTACATGGTATGAAATGTGTTAACTTGGAAAATATATCCACAACAACAAATATGGAATCATTACCTTTACTTTCCTCGGTAAGCCAAGAACAAAATCCATGCTAATATCACTTCAAGCTTTCTCAGGAACATAAATTAGTGAATAAAGTCCAGTATTCTGACTTACTCCTTTTGCAAGTTGACAAAATCCACAAATTTTAACAAATTTCTGAACATCTTTATACAACTAAGGCCAAAAACACCTGTCCTTAAGTGAACTCAATGTCATATCAATTCCAAAATGTCCATCCAAACCACTACTATGTTTTTCCTTGATCAAATTAGTTCTCATTGATCCTCTCGATATGCATAACTGAATACCTTTGAACTACATATCTTCTTGAATGAAATAGTGTTCATACTTACTCAATTGATGGGGAATAGGTGCTCTGCACATTCTCTACTGCTTAGAAAAATGAGGGTCATTTTCATACAAATGCTTCATATAATAAAAAACAAGAACCTCAATTCTCATTTGAGTCAACAAAGATCTTCTTCTACTTAATGCATCAACAAACTTGGTTAAAAACTCCACTCTTATGCTTTATCACAAATGTGAAATTCTGCAAATACTCTACCCATTTCATATGTCTCTAATTCAACTTATTCTGACTACCCAAATATTGCAAATCCTTACTATCAATATACAACACAAATTCACTTGACATCAAATAGTGTCTCCATTTCTTCAGAGCTTTAACAATAGCATAGAATTCTTGATCATAGACAAAATATTTCCTTCTAGCATCATTCAACTTTTCACTAAAGAAAGCAATGGGTTTACATTCTTGAGTCAAAAAAACTCCTATTGCACTTCCAATTACATCACATTTAACTTAAAATACCTTATTGAAATTAGGTAAGGCTAACATAGGAAATTCAACAACCTTTTGTTTCAAAGTCTCAAAACTCTTATCAGTTCCATGTGTCTATTTTAATTCTCTTTTGTCTCCTCTCATTATCTCAGTCATAACATTACAAATTGAACTGAAATTTTTGATAAACTTTTTGTAAAAAATTTCCAATCCATGAAATGATTTTACCTTACTGACATTCTCAGGTGTAGGCCAACTAAGTATAGCTTCAAATTTTGTAGCATCCATCTTCAAACCATCAGCTGAAATCACAAAACCTAAGTACACAAGTTCTTCTTTCATGAAGGAACACTTTTTCAAATTTATCAGCAACTTTTCCTCTTTCAATCTTTGCAACACTTGTCTTATATGTATCAAATGCTCTTCACTAGTCTTACTGAATATCATGTAATATCATCCAAGTATACAATCGCACATTTATTCAAGAATTTCTTCAAAACTTCATTCATCAACCTCATAAATGTACTCAGTGCATTAGTTAAACCAAAGGGCATAGCCATCCACTCATACAAACCTTCTTTTGTCTTGAAAGTAGTTTTCCACTCATCACCTTCTCTGATTCTGATCTAATGATATCCACTCTTCAAATCAATTTTGGTAAAAAAAATTTCTCCACTCAAACAATCCATTGTATCATCCATCCTCGGTATACAAAATCTATACTTAACTCTTATCTTGTTGATTGCTCTTGAATCAATACACATTCACCATTCTCCATTCTTCTTAGGTGCTAAAACAGCTGGTACTGTAAACAAACTCAAACTTTATTTTATCAAACCCTTGTTCAACAACTCATGAACTTGTCGGCCGAGTTCCTCATTTTTGGTCGGTGTCAATCGGTGTGGTGCCTTTTGGAAAACTAGCTCTAGGAATCAGATCCATGCAATTAATAATTTCTCTCATCAGTGGCAAACCATTAGGTACATTATTTTAAATGATCTCCTTGTACCTAGTGACCAATTTCAAAACTTATTTAGGAACTTTAGCTTTTGTGTTCTTACTCAGTTTGTTAGGAATCAAAGTATAATAAATATCATTCCTTTTCAAATGCTTGACAAACTATCTACCTTCCATCAGACAAACTTTCATAGATTACATATCTCACCAACAAATTATTCAACCAAAGGTAATAATATTTTCTTTTTACCATCAACCCAAATAGTATATTTGTTCACTCTTCCATCATGTATAGCATGTCTATCATATTGCCAAGGTCTACCCAACAAAATATGACAACAATTCATTGACATAATATCACACAACACCTTATCATAATATTTTTGAATTTTCAGATTCACAAAACATTGTTCACTCACCATTAATGGATGCTCATCCTTGATCCATAAAATGTGATAGGGCTTTAGGTGATTCATTCTTTCCAATTGCAACTTTGTGACCATCTCCTCTGATGCCAAATTCTCCAAGTTTCCACTATCAACAATTAACTTCCACACTTTTTATGCAACTTTGCATCTAGTCTTGAGAAAAAATTTCCTTAGAGGATCTTGCTTTTCACTCCATAGTATTCTTCTCACCATTAGGTTTCCTTCCTTCTCAGGTTCATTCGGTGACTCATCTTGCACCAAAGAATTTTTTCTACTACCCAATTTCTTTCTTGCATGTGTACAATTAATAGATCTATGTCCTTCTTCATCACCATTATAACCAGTTCCTTGAAACCCTCTTCTTCTATAACCACCTCGAGCGTAATTGCCTCTTCCTTAGAATAAAATTCTACCTTTCCACTCAATCTTGCCTTTGTCTTAATGCGTGTCTTGATTTTTCTTGTCTTGCATTAGCACTATCAAATTTTCTAAAGTCTTTCTCATGTTTCTCATGGTGTTCAAGCCCTATCCTTTTCTAGTTCCTAAAACCCTAGTGGTTTTGCTCTTAAACCTTGGTTCATCTTGGTAAAAAACCCTAAGTTTTTTCCATGTTATAAAATGATGTTACCTTTTTTCATGTCACTTAAGTTGTCTTTACACATATGTTTTATTGACGTCGTCGGTGGGGCCATCACTTTAGGTCCTGTATGCTAGCGGGACCTATTTTAATATTTCCTATTATTTATTTCCTAAGTCCTAAGTATTAAGTCCCCATGATATTTTACCTTTTCCTAAGTGTCTAGCAAGTTTGTTTCAATCCAACAGCTGGTGTGATCCCTCAAACAAAAGATGATCAAATTTTATTCATCAAGGCATTGCGACCAAGCACCACATGGAAAGTGGTCGGGCTTATAGAAGGGTTAAAGGAAAGACATATCTGAGTTGATTGTGCGGTGCACATGATTGCACTATGAGAAAGCTGCAAGTTGTTTATCAATCGTGGAATCACACCCTTGCGACACATGGATGCAGTGGGACGTGGTCAGTGCTAAACGGAGGATAAAGTTATGTCAGATCAAAGTTGATTGTGTGGTAGGTGTGATGCCTGGAAATGAAGTTGCACGATGAATAATCTTTGTAGCATTGCGACTGAATGATGCGTGTCCTGCTCGAATCGTGGGACCAGTTTCTTAAAGAAGGTAAAGGTAATGCAGATTTATGAAGATCCAATAGTGTGTGTGATTCCACCATAAAAATTTGAAGTTTGTTTAACTCATCTCACAATCACTATTTCGTGACACCTATTCTTAAGTGTTTTATTTTCTTAGCTCGTGGGTGTTTTAAAGAAGATCGACGACCACATTTTAAAGTTGATAGAAAGTTTGAATCTAAGCTGCTGATGTTTTTTTCCACGCCTGTGCTCACCGTTGCAACTAATTTTTGAATTTTTAATTGCTTTTAGAAGGTTTTAAAGCAATGACTCGATGTTCCATACTGCGCAAGAGTAGAGAGATAAAAATAAATTTCTGGGTTGTGTAGCCATAGTCATAGGGTGTTTTTTAGGTAAAAACTAAATGCATTTATGATGAGGTGATGTATTTAGGATTTCAAAATAGATTTTGCGAACCATTTGTAACCCTAGGGAACTCTTCTTTAACATCTAGAGGTTATATAAATACCTTTCTTTTCTCTTTTGTAAGGGTTCTAGTCTATTTGGTCTCAGGGGATATAACATATTTTTGTATTGGACTGTGTCAAGGTAGAATAGAAAGTTCTATGTATTTTGCATTTATTGATCAGGTTTATTTTGATCAGATTGAAATAGGAACATGGTTTTTCATACTTAATATAAGTTTTCTAGATTCAAGTCTCTCCCCTGTGTTTATTTTTTGAGTTGTGAAGTCTTCTAATTCACTGCATAGAGTTTATCTATGTGTATGTTGTTGTTCATCAGTTTTGATCTAGGATCAAATTAAAAGATACTATGAATAAGACATAAGTTCATTTGATATGCACAAGGATCTTGTATGAAGTGTATGGTCTGAATATCTTGTATTTATGGCTTTGAACCTATGACAGTAGTTTGTTTCTGTGTTCTACATCTGTAGTAAAGATATTACCCAATGAATAAATCCTTGATCATGAATTAGTATCTCTATGCTGATGCATGTCTGGTTGGATTTGGCTGTATTTTGTAAAGTTAAATCAAAACCATTTCCACATCTTTTGAGTTTTGTAGTTGTAATTTGTATGTCCTACATGGTAATGGAGAATCAATGAATGAATGGTTAACATTCAATAGTTTCTTACCATTATCTATTGTTTAAAATCCAGATTTTTAAAGAGTTGTGAAGAGTTGAATATCTATCTAGATTCTAGATTAGGTGTACCCACCTTGGTTTTACAGAGCCAAAAGTGCAGAGGGTAGTCTTTTCCCTATAGTTGGTCCATTTACCTTGAAGATCTTCCATATTTGAAGCTAACCACTCTTAAAATCAATCTCAAGGTATATTGGTAGCTTTTAAAGCATACACATTTGTAAACACCAAAGAAATGTCGACTCTACATGGGAAGAGATGCTAAAGTCTTGTTAAACCTTTCAAAGGAGTCTCTGGGGATTTAAATTTTTATAAAAATAATGCCAATGAGTTGGCCTTCAAAGACATAGTGTTACTCTTACCTAGTTCCTTGTTGTTATCCTTGTTTTGTAAAACCTATTGTAGTATTCATATAAGCTAGTGTTGTATTTTCCCAAGTTATCTTGGGTGGTGACTCTAATAAATATATACAAAAGTGATAAGTAAAAAATATTATTTTACACACACTTTATCAATATGAGTAATACAAATACCGGATCCTAGGTGAAAAAACAACTGGAAGACAAATTGGAAGATGGGCTTCCAGCTACATCCAGAGCTGGTCATCCTAGGGAGGAGAAGAATAACATAAGTATCCCTCAAAATGAGAGACAAGAGGAGAACACTAGGGTAGAAGATCCAATCCAACACAACCATGAAGGAAATGCATCAAAATATGAAGAGCTTGTAGACTTGAGATTGGGTTCATATGGAGATTACTATTCTCCTGATGAAAAAGAAGTTTCAAAATCTGACACTACTCTCCCAGATCCTAAAAGTGTATCTGAAGAAATTGTTGAATTGGAGAGGAAAATCCAGGAGAAAACTACCATTAGAAAAAAGGGAAAAGGAAAGATAAAATAAGATAAGACAAGATCAGATTAGGGTTGAAAAAATGAAGAGGCGATTGTTGAACTTGGAGGCAATGAACTATGTTGAAGAACCTGAGAGGGTCGAGGAGGAAAATGTCATCCACCATATTTTTGTTACTCAAGACCCTAAGAATAAGGGAAAGTAGAGGATGATAGGAGTTGAAATAAATGAACCTATGGGTTAGAATGTTCCAGTGGATCCAATGTCTAAATTGGATACTAATATTGAGAGGGATAGAAGGGAGAAATAAATCATAACTAAAGAGCTTGAGTAAGCAAAATTGGAAGCTGCTACTTTAGAAATGAAAAATAAGGTTTACTTTTCTTAGCCAATCTTCTAGGCCTTCTCATGCTGGTGATGAGGTAGCTGCAACATAAAATGCTAGGGCATCTACTTCTTAGACTGATGATCCATTTTAAAGGAGATCGACTCATACAGAAAGGTACAGACAATTTTCTTTCCTTGGTATTCTAGGTTATCCTAATGTAGTTCCAAATGAAATTAGAGATAAACTTCCTAAATTTGCTGGGAATAATGTCATTACTTGTGAGGAGCATTTAAAGAAGCTTATTGATATGATGGATGACTATGAGATTATACATGAGGATGTATTAATGAAACTTTTTTTTCAGTCTCTAGTTGAGGATGTTAGGGATTAGTTTAGAGGGTTACATTATGATTTTGTGGGGTCTATGTATGAACTAAAGGATTTCTCTAACGAGAAATATGATGACAAGACATATGAGGGATTCATGTTGAATGAGTTCAATAATATCAATAATAATCCAAATGAGGATGTTGTTGAATTCAATATAACATTCCAAAGGGACATGCATAAGCTTTTCCAAGTAATGAGGCTTGATGATAAGGTATGTCTTACCACCTATATAAATGATTTTAATTCTAAAATCAGATATCTTCTTAGAGATAAAATTCCTAGAAACATTAGAGAAGCTTATAAGACAATTGTTGACATTGAGACTAATATAAGAGTATCAGGGAAATTGGGTAGAAGGGAGGAATGCAAGTCTGATAAGAAAGAATCATAGAGGCCTTCTAATGTGAAAAATAAAGAGGAGATAATCTAAAGAAAATCTTAAATGCTCTGAAGTATTTAAAACCTAGAGAGAATAAGAATAATAGGGCTCCCAATAATGATAAGCCATCTTTTAGCAATTTCAATTAGTAGCCAAGGATGCAAAATTATCCCTATATTACGCAATGGAAGGATGAGAAGCCTATTCTTCCACAAAAGAAAGATAGACCTGATGATAAGACACCCAATCCTTTGCAAAGAAACTTTGTTAACATGTGTGATAACATCGCATGGTGTGTATCTTTTCAATCGACACATAATCCTAATTATTGTGTTGTTGCCTTAAGTGTATCTACAAATGAGGAACAAGGAGAAGAGGAAGATGACTTGTATGATGATAGTGGTTGTGCTATGAACTTTTCACACTTGAGGGGTGAAGAAGATTCAGATGAAGAAACAGAAAAATGATATATGGTCTCATCTGATGAAGAAGAAGAGATTGATGATATAAGGTGTAATGATGAAAGGGGTAAGGATCCCATTGTGATAAGAAGACCTTCAGATGAAGAGATTGCACAAATCACTACAGACATGGTTACTCAATCAAGGAGTAATTACAAGTTGAGAAATAGAATAGTTGGCAATGTAGATGGAAAACCAACTAGTCTTTTTATTAAGGAAATTGAAGTAGACACTAAGCAGACACAGGAGAAGGGAAAACATGCCAATGGTATAAAAAGAATAATGGTTAAGAAGGGAGATAAGTCAAATGGTCCAAATATTTTTCATGAGGTAAAAGAAAAGATTCCAGAAGTAGATGTTCCCACTCTTCAAAAGGAAAGTAAGCAGCCAAAGAGAAATGAGCCAATTTTGGCCATTTAGGTTGAGGATGGAAATATTGTTACTGTGAAACAAGATCTCTCTAACATAAAATATAACCCTGTAGATATGGGCCAACTTTTGTCACAAATCACTATTAAGGTTCCATTGCTAGAAATGATGAGGATTGAGGAACATAAAGAAAATACTTTGACATGGGTAAATAGAATTTCTTCCATACACATTCAAAGACTAGAAAGAAATGAGAAAATGGAAAATGATGAAGACAAATCTGAAAATAAGGGAAAGGAGTTAGAAGAAATTGTTTCAAAGATCCCTCAGATTGACTTAAATACTAATCATGTAAACACTCCCTTAGGAACTATGGATCCTTTTTTCTTGAGTCAGGTTATCAATGGTAAGAAGCTAAAAAATTGGATGATAGATTCAAGAGCATCTAACACTTTTATGCCTATAGAAATAATGAAGTCAATGGGATTGCAAGTTGATACTCCCCATGGAATATTTTATGCAATAGATTATACAGAGGTACCTTTCATAGGTACTATTAAAGCTTTGCCTTATAGACTAACTGCATATCCAAAAAAGGTGCTGACAATGAGTGTCTTAGTGGTTGATATTCCTCCCTAATATGAAATGCTATTATCAAGAAAGTGGAGTGATTTAATGGGAGTAAGTATTCAACGTGACTTATCTTTTGTAACTTTCAATATTGTTGGTAAAAATGTTAAAGTGTCCAGGGAAACTAGGAATCCTCACATGATTGAGGAAAATGAAGATGATAATATGAATTGCTTCTTGGACATTGACATTAGGTCTTTCCAAGTGCAAGATAAGAAGGTTGAAGGAGAAGACTAGCATGTGCTTTTATATGAGGAAAAGGATAATCTAGAAGACCAAAATAACTTTTGGAATATATATTTTGATGGTGCAAGCTCTAAAGAGGGATCTAGTGTAGGAGTTTTGGTGATAGCTCTAAGTGGTAAGAATTTCAAATTTTCTTTCTCTTTATTATTCACATGTCCCAATAATTTTGTAGAGTATGATGCTTTTTTGATTGGATTAAGGTTGGCCTCAAGACATAAAATAATAAATCTCAAAGTAATTGGAGACTTTGAATTCTTAATTTCTCAAATAAGATCCAAGTTTGCTTCAAAGAATTAAAGACTAAAGCAATACAAAAATATTGTTTGGGATGAATTGGAAAATTTTGATGCATTTGGTATTGAGTGGATGGATAGAAGACAAAATAAAATGGCAGATTTGATAACCAATATTGCTTTGAGGTCAGAAGATATCACATTTTCAAGAATATCCAAGATTGAGGTTCAATCTAGGCCTTCCATACCAGATAATGTTGAAAGCTAGCAGGTTTTTGAAGATGATTTGGTTATTATGAGATTTTTATATTGTGAATCAAACTTTGGAAATAAAGAGATATATTTCAATGGATATGTGGAGACCTTAGATGGTAAAGATCCTATTTTTGGTAAGGATTTCCTACAACTGAAATCAAATAAAGTTCCAAAGGGATTAGTTATTCTTGAGAGAGATTTTGATAATAAAGACAAGCCCTTTTCTACAAAGACTGTGAACAAGCCAAAGGATTTGGAATAAGTAAAATTAGGGACAACTAAAGCTCCTAAGAGGTATATATTGCTAAGAATTTGTCTCCTAAACTCAAAAAATTGTTAATTGATCTTCTCAGATAGTATAAGCATGTGTTTGCATGGTCTTATGATGATCTAAAAGATTATAGAGAAGATATTTTTCAACATGAGAATCCTTTGAAGGAAGGCACAAAGCCTTTCAGACAAAAATTGAAACCTGTGAATCCAACATTGGCACCAAAGATGCAAGAGGAGTTTAAGAAAATGAGGGATGTTGGGATTATAAATCCCATCAGGCATTCAACATGGGTGTCAAACATGGTTCCAGTAAGGAAGAAGAATGGAGACATTAGACTCTGTGTAGACTTTAGAAATTTGAACATCAATTCATTAAAGGATAATTATTGTTTTACCAATATGGAAGCCATAATATAGAGAGTCACTAGATTTGAATTAATGTTGATGTTGGATGAATTCTAAAGGTATAATCAGGTCATGGCCAAGGAATCAGTACAATTCAAGACTTCATTCACCACACCTTGGGGAGCTTATGTATATGTCAGAATGCCTTTTAGCTTGACAAATGTTGGGGCAACTTTTCATAGAGCCATTGATGTGGCATTTTCTGATTTTATAAATAAGTTTTTAGTAGTCTATCAAGATGATCTTACAACCTATTCAAAAAAGGAAGATCAACACTTTGGTCATCTTGAGAAGATTTTTGTGAAGGCTTTGGAGTATGGGGTTTCTTTTAATCCAAAGAAGTGTATTTTTGGGATTACATAAGGCAAGCTTCTAGAAAACATTGTGTCTAAAGATGGACTTATAATTGACCCTAAAAGGGTTGTTGCTATTGATAAAGTCCCCCAGCCCAAGAATGTCAAAGGCATTCATCTTTCTTTGGACAGGTAAAGTTCTTAAGATGATTTGTTACAAATTTTGTAGAAATTAATATCCCTATTCCAAAGATGATGAAGAAAGGAGCTAATGTGGAATAGAATGAAGAAGCATCTAAGGCCTTCTCAGATATTAAATAGGCTATCAAAGATGCTCCTGATTTGAGAAGAACTAATTATAGTAAGCCTTTGCAAATTTTATCCTTTGCTTCATACAATATTGTTACTGAAGTATTGTTACAAAAGAATTAAGAGGACTTTGAGTAGCCCATTTCCTTTTTCAACAAATACTTGCAAGAAGCAGAATTGAAGTATGATATCATGGAAAAATAGGCATATGCTTTGGTCAAAGATGTCAAAGCTTTTAGATGTTATTTGGTAGGAGCAATTATAATTGCTTATTTGCCTAGTGCTGGTGTGAAGGATATTCTGGTCCAATGGGAAGTTTCAGGAAGAAGGTGTAGATGGATCAATAGGATCCAAGAATACAATATTGATATTCATATCAAAAAGTTGGTCAAAGGCCTAAGACTTGCAAAACTTATGGCTCAGAGCAATTTAGATGCTAATTATATAAACATGCTAGAAGAAGAGAAAAAGCCTTATTTTTTTGATATGGACTATTGTGACTGGTATAGGAATATCATTGGATATTTGCAGAAAATGATATTACTCCTAAAATGGATGAAAATATGAAGAGAACAGTTAAGTTTCATGTTGTTAAGTATGCAATAATTCAAGGTCAACTGTGGTGGAGGAGCAATGAAGGAGTCTTACTTAAATGTGTAGACCAGAGTAGATCCAGGAACTTGTTAAAATAAATGAGAAATGGTGTGTGTGGGGGCTATTACATGGCTAAAAATGCTGCACATAAGATTATGAGATCTGGTTTCTGGTGGCCTACTATTTTCAAGGATGCCCATAATTATGTTAAAATATGTGATGCTTGTCAAAGATTTGAAGGTAAGCTTATGTTTTGTGAGAGTTTTCCCTTGAAACCTATTATAGTTGAGGCACCTTTTCAGAATTGGGGAATAGATTTCATTGGAGAGATTCCTAACAAGTCAAGTGGGGGTCATTTATGGATTCTTGTGGAAACTAATTATTTTACCAAATCGGTTGAAGCAATTCCCAGCAAAAGAGCCACTAGTAAAGTTGTGATTGATTTCATGTTATAGAATATACTCATTAGGCTTGGTTGTCTAGAAACTATTATGGTAGATAATGAAATGTGTTATAGATCTAAAGAATTTAGTGTTTTCTTCTAGCAGTATGGGATCCAAGTTTCTTTTTTTTCCCCATATTACCCACAGGGGAATGGTCAAGCTGAATCTAGTAATAATAGTTTGATAAAGATTTTGAGAAGAGTGTTGGATAATAACAAGAGGGCCTAGAATTCAAATTTGCAACAAAAAACTATGGGCTGATAGAGTGACAATAAAAAAGGCCATTGGTTGTGCACCTTTTGGTTTGGTATATGGTATTCATGCTAGATTGCCACAAAACAACTTGTTATAGATGTATAGATTTGTCCAAGACTATGATGAAGAATTAGATGATGACATGAGGATCAACATGGATGATTTGATACAATTGGATGAATCAAGAAGGGAAGCACATGAAAAAATGTAAGGTTGCAGCTTCAATGTAAGGAATTGTATGACAAAAAAACCACTGTTAGAAAATTTGAAATTGATGACTTGGTCTTGATGTGGAATGCTAGATTGGAGGATAAAGGAAAACATAGAAATTTTGATCCTATTTATCTGGGACCGTACATCATTGACAATAAGTGAGGTTTTGACTCCATTTTGAAGGGTTTGATTGGAAATTTTTTGGAATTGCCAGTTCATGGACAATTTCTGAAATTCTACTTCTCTTGAAGTTCTTAATACCCATGAACAATAGGCTATAAATATGTTCCTTGTTTTTGTTGTCTACTATAGGTTAGTTTATTTTCTGTAGGTGGTCTTCTTAACCTTGAGATTCTAGAATCTTGGTATGCCTACAAAAGACATACATCCCCAGTTAGAGCCACTGTTAGCACTGTCAAATTTTATGAAGTCTTACTCATATTTTTCATGGCGTTTAGGCCCTATCCTTTTCTAGTTCTGAAACCCTAGTGGTTTTTTTCTTAAACCTTGGTTCATCTTGGTAAAAAACCCTAAGTCTTTAGCATGTTGTAAAATGATGTTACCTTTTTTTCATGTCACTTAAGTTGGCTTTGCCCATGTATTTTAATGATGTCATCAGTGGGGCCATCACTTTAGATCTTGTATCCTAGTGGGACCTGTTTTAATAGTTCCTATTATTTATTTCCTAAGTCCTAAGTTGTAAGTCCCTGCGACATTTTACCTTTTCCTAAGTGTCTAGAAAGTCTGTTTCAATCCAACACTAGCGTGATCCCTAAAAAAAAAGATGCACATTGGTTTATCAATGAGGCATTACACCTAAAGGACATGTGGAAAGTAGTCGAGTTTCAAGTAGGATAAGTCATGAGTAGATCTCTTCAGAACCAATGGTCGACGTGTTTCCTAGAACAAAAGATGTAGTGTAAATACCCATTAAGGCATTACACCTGAAGGATGCATGTCCTAGTTTGATCGTAGGTCAAAGTCAACAAGTTAAAGACTAACAGATCTGAGATGATCTAACGGTAGGCGTGATCCCTCAAACACAAGATGATCATAGTTTATTCATAGAGGCATTGCGATTGAGCACAACATGGAAAGTGGTCAAGCTTACAGAAGGGTTAAAGAACAGATAGATTTGAGTTGATTGTGTGGTGTGCATGTTTCCTCTATGATAAATTTTCAAGTTGTTTATCAAGCACGAGATCACGCCCTTGCAAAACGTGGATGCAGTGGAACCTGGTCATTACTAAAGGGAGGATAAAGTTCTATTAGATCATAGATGATGATGTAGTAGGCATGAAGCCTTGAAATAAAGTTGCACAATGAATAATCTTTGCAGCATTGTGACTGATGGATGCATGTCCTGCTCAGATCGTGGGACCAATTTCTTAAAGAAGGTAAAGGTAATGAAAATTTGTGAAGATCCAACGATGTGCATGATCTTTCCATGCAAAGATGAGGTTTGTTTAACTCATCATAGAATCATGATTGCATGACACCTTGATAATCCTAAAGGATAATAAGTTGTCATTAGTATACAAGGAAATAGTTTTTGGACCGTCAGTTACATGATCACTGAGTGACAACATTGAGTCAAGCGCAGAGGTCACCAAAACAAACAAGCACATAGGTCACCAAAAATGTATTAGCATAGTGATTACTGAAATTAGTGAGCACTAAAAACACTATCACCGACAAAAAGTTCACAAAGTAACCTGATATATAGCTCACAAAGTAACCCAAGAGCATAGTATACCTAGTATACCAAGCACCATTCTACCTAGAGATAGTTTTATTCCCAAGAAATGTGGATCTGAGATACACATCAGCTAAATCACTCTAGTATTAAAATTAGATTTATGCTTAGCTTTAAAACCATTTCTTGTGGATCAAGTAAAGCATAAGTAATTGTTTTAATTAGTCTAACTGATTTTAAACATAAAAACTAGGAGATCAAGGTCAAGTTGTAAACCTTTAATCATAGAGTTTGTTTTGTAAAGCGTGAAACCTAATCAGGTCAAAACCTTTGTATATATAGATGTATAATAAATCAAGAACATGGTGATCGTAGTCAAAGAATATATCTATTGATTAGATAGAGAGTTTCATGCAGAAGAATAGAAAAATAAGAATTCAGTTATGAAGAAAAATATTCAAGGCTACCGAGCAGAAAAAAGGTATTATTCAATCACAATAAGGTGATATTGTTGGAAATATATGATGTACCCAGTGACTAAGAGGGGGGGGTGAATCAAGAACCAATAAAACATAATCTTTTTAATCCACAATTAGATTAACTTATTTGTTTGCATGCATAGAACTTGAAAGTAAAGAATTATACACAACATATAACACAATATTTGGTTACCTAGAAACCTTCCAAAAGAAATTAAAACTAGGGTGGGGATGATACCCATAAGATTTAGTTTTGTAGTGTAAATTTAGCCTATTAGAGCTTATAATGACCACTTCTGATGGTCTTCCCTATTAGGAGCATAGAAAGGATTGTTAAGTCTACCTTGTTAAAGGATTTTGTACAATACAATAAGTAGTGCAAATATGTTAAGAGATTTAGATAAAGGACTATTAGGTCCACCTTGTTAAAATATTTTTATGATCCACCTATGAGAATGAACTAGTTGATTGTTGGAGATTTACTTCTGGCAGCTAGTTGATTGTATGTTTGTCATTGATGACAACATATAATATACAACAATGTTCTATATGTACTTATCAAAATGATGTTATCAAGCCTTGCGTGGTTATATCCATGTTTTTGACATGGTTTTTATGTTTTTTTTATACACGCAGACTCAGATATGGAGTTTCAGTTGTGTTGTTTAATTCTGTTATGTGACAGTTACAGTTTTTGGTGTTTATTTATACAGAGCCGACTTATTGCATTGGATCTTGAGTTGCGCTTATCTTCAGGATATGCATGTGTATATTCAAGTTTAATTATGAGTTTATGATAGTTATCTAAAGGCGCCAAATGTGTTTCAACAAGATTGCAAAGTTAGAGTTAATTTGGTGAGGCCAACTTAGTGAAGCATCGGGTCTATTCAGTTTATATTGCACGGTTGTAATTATGCTTGCATGATTAGTAAAGATGACAAGGATGTTATGAAGAGTTGTCTAACAGGTCCCTTGATCTTATACTTTGAGGAAGATACTTATAGCAAGTCATTTGTGGAATGCTAGGTGTGAATGATAAGAAAAGATACAGGAAGGTGTAGAGCAGAATATCAGTTGAGTTTCATTCATCAAGGATCTATGTGAAGAAGAAGTGAAAGATTAAAATACACTAGAACTGATCAAGACAGCAGGTCTACTCTATAGTTCATCATCAGATATAGTGCATATCTATTCTTTAGAAGGTTGTAGCCTTCACCATTAAATAAATGAGATTTTGGACAGTGAGTCCTCACCCTTAACCGGGTTATTTGTAAAAGAATCCTAATAGGGTTAGACCCTTAACCAGGTCACTATACTTATTGCATTGTAAAGAATAAATCCTAATAGGGTTTCAAGATCTTCTAACAGGGATTATTATAAACAAGTATAGTTCATTGTGGGTGTTAATTCCCACCGGGGTTTTTACCATTTGGTTTCCCCATAACCAAATTGTGGTGTTTTCTATTGTGTTATCTGAATGTACATTTACTTTATTGTATTATGAAGTTAATAAGAGAAAATAACTAAATTGGCTGATAAGTGATTCACCCCCCTCTCACTTATCCTTTGGGACTATTCTAACATTGATGATATGCTCTGTGCAACTATGATTGATGAATAAGATCCTTTTGAATATAACTGATCACCTAAATGTGATAGATGAGACTCTATTGTCCTGAATACTTCTTCTTTTAATCAAACTTTCATTTGCATGTCTTTACACTTATGCATACATTTCATACATATGCACCATACATACTTGCTTCTTTCTCTTTTGGATAGAACAAACTATCTTACATATATATCTTATCCAAACAAATAAATCTGTAAGTTGGATTGCAATAAACAAAATTATATTTAACAATATATGCAAGGTCAGCTTCAAACTGTCACTCAGGTCCAGAAGTCTACTCGGGTGATTAAATGTCACTCGGGCAATGCTGATCACTCAGGCAAAATTGATCACTCGGGACTTTGCATAATGCTTGTTGGCTCGGTTGACACTAGTTGACTAAGTGTTTTGACACTAATTGACAATATGTCTTTCCATAAGGTCGACAATCTCCCCCTTTGGCATTAGTGAAAAAAAACTTATCATTGAATTTTGTGTCTAATATGTCAAAACTCTCTCTTACTGTCTACTCGGGTTTTGACACTGCTTCTGCTGCTCGGGTCCAACTGACTCTATTTTTTGTGTTTTACAAAACTTGTTTTTGTAAAGTATATTTTCTACATTGTTCCACTGTACACATGTTTCCTCAATGATATTTCCCCTTAATTACAATATAATGATATTTCCCCCCTTGTTTTTGACAAAAATGCCAAAAGTGATATTTACAGGGTTATTCCAAAGTAGGATAGGAAATCACTATGTACCTTCAAAATCTGAGACAAAGTGTTCTCCCAATTGTCCTCTAGCACCTTCATGATGTGAAATTCACTTGTAGCTCTACAAATAGTTCTATCATTAGCTCGACAACTAATAAATTGTTGTCATGAATGAGTGTCTTTGCATGTGTTATGCATTTCTACATCCCATCGATGTGTGGTAGAAGTTGGCTATGGATTGCTGTAAGTGATTCTCTAGTCCTTGCTTCTTCTCTCAAAAATTCATCCTTTAGATCAGTAAAATACTTTATCTTCATGAAGTGAGCGGAACTAGTGCTCGGGTCAAGTGCTAACTGCCTTGCACTTTCCTTCATGTCTGCATCAATCTTCACTATCTTGTTCTTGATCTCCATAGTAAAGTTAGAGGTGCCACTCAACTTTACAAACAGTGATACCACATTGGTCATGGTGGTTTCTAGAGTGATGATGATATTGGTACGCTGCACCTGGTCAATTGAAATCTTCTTTGCAATATTTTCTAGAACCTTGTTCTGAAATTTTTTCTCTGATTTCTTGAGTAACTTCTCTTGACCATTCATATCTGTGTTGAACTTGGGGACAATGTCAACAATTTGGTCCATTATTGAGTCACTCTCATTGAATTTAATCTATAATGCATCTACAAATATTATTTTGACATCTTCAAGTACTTTATTCATTTGCCTTTCCTTTCGGAGCTTCTTCTATGTAGCTCTTTTCTTCCACAGTTCTCCTAGAATATCTATTTTCTCTACAGATAAGATGGATTGATCCCAATTTGGAATCACAATTTATTTATCAAGATTTATCTCATCAGTAATTATTAATTTTTCTTTTCCTTTTGTCTTAGGACTCGGTGAAGGAAAAATTTCCTTACCTTTACCTTCCTCATCCTTTTCTTTAGTTTTCATTCCAATTAGGTCATTGACCTTTACTGTACCAATTTATGAATCAATGTTAACTGATGAGTCAATACTGGCATTAGAAATATCTACATTGTCTTTCTGTGACTCAGGCATGCTTGGCTCAATAGTAAGTGGAGCCTATTTCTCAGTTACTACATGTTCAGATGTGGATTCTGCAACCTTGTCCTTTCTCAGAGGTACTATATTTTGGATAGGAGATTGGGGTAATGATGTCATTACCTCAACTAAATATGCTCAACATTGGACTCTTCAATAGTCTGTACCTCGGGTAGTGTATCATCATTTTCCTATTCTGTAGGGTTGTACTCGGTACTTCTGCCTCATTATCTTCTTTCATCTCAAATATTGATTTCCACACTAATGTGGCATGCTGGACTACATCTTCTATGTTTTTGTTCAATATTTTGAATGACCTGAATCTGGGGGTGTGATTATTTTGATATTTGTTCAAGGCCTCTTTTACTTCTTTGTACTTCATTGCAGGCATAACTTGCTTCAATGTCTATTCCCTTATGTCCATTTCAGTTTGGACTACATTGTTCTAGGGAATGGAGACTTTATTGAATAGGTCTTCAGTCATATAACTCTTTAGCTCAGAGGGGTCATATTCCATTTTCCCATCTTCTCCACCACTGCTTTTTCAATCTTCTTATTTTCTTCCTTAGTCCTAGAAGCATAATTCAGTGACTTCAAAGAACTCATAGCTCTTCCTTCTTTCAGCTCTTCAATCTCCTGATCAAGTGTGGGTGTTGGTTTAGTGAAAACCACAATATCATCTTCTTCATCAGCATCCTCATCATCACTCAATACAAGTCTTCTCCTTGATCTCCTCAAGGTGACAACAGGGGTAGTGCCTTTTGCCTTTTTCTTTTTGGGTGTTGCCTTCCTCTTCTTGTGTGGAGGTTCAATTTTAGTTTTTTCCTTTTTCTTCTTCAGATTCAAAATCCTCTGTTTTAACTGTATCCTCTTTACTCTTAGAGATGGTAGGAGAGCCAGAGGTCTTTCCATACTTCTTCTTAAATGTATCAAGCTTCTTCTTTCCTCTTTTCAATATCTTGGGAATCTCAATCTCCAAAGATATCCTACTCTTTGCTTCCTCATATGTTCCAAAGTAGGGTGCCTTTGGATTGGTAGGTTCATTTACAAGATCCTCTATGATATCTTTTTTTTCATCTTTGTTGACCTCATATGACAGGGGTTTTACCCATGCAACCCTAGTTTTTTTTGTTTATATATAAAACTTATCACAATCAACTCAAAAACAAATTTCATCTTTGTAATCTTCAAATAGTTGTTTGGGAATTTTGTACCTACTCTACATCTTCTGTTTGAAATTCTCAAAGTATCCATCCGTAATGTTATCAAAGTTATCTCCTGGCTCAACTATGAATTCATTAATCTAATGGATTATTGGCCTATCCTTCTTCCATCCTACTATACCCTTGGAGGGAAAGAACTTCTCAACATAAAAGAGTATGAAGATTAGAAGAGAACCAAACTTACATGAATTGGATTTTGATACTTGGATGCTTTCCATATTCTTTCTCAACTGGACGAGATGTAATTTGGCCAGGTCAAATACTAGATTTTTCTTCACCACTTTGTATGCTAGGTCAACAGCTTTACACGAAACACTATTGGGTCTGCTCAAACTATATCTTGTGGGCTATAACATGAATGCCAAATTTCAATTCCATATCAATTACTCTGTTAAGTCTCATGCCTTTGTCATCCCACTCAGTAAGAGTTAACTCAGCTAGGTCATCCTAGTTTAGGGTTTTGGTAACTTTCAAATTTTCTAGTATAGGGAACCCAGTGACACGGTGAATTATCTTCTTCGTGATCTTCACATGATGTTCCAACCATAGGTGCACATCATGGACACGACTAAGAACATATCCCATCCATTTTTTCTAGAAATCCCTCAGTATGTTCATGATGTGTGTCAAACCCTTGGTTTCAAGGTGCTTATGCTCAGGCTTCAGACTCCCATTTGTACACAATTCATCATATGCCTTATTCATCTCAATATTTCCAAGCTCTTGTATGTTGTAGTAATAGAAGCTTCGGATGTCATTAACCAGTAACACTTTAGGAGGAATCAGGAAATGAGCTCCCATTGGGTCTATCTCCCCTGCAATTGCCAAATGAAGCTTAAACACTGGCAGATCCCAAATTACATTTCTTACTAACATCTTAGAACCTTTCTTGACCTTGCTGCTGGAAGTGGATGCCATATTTGTTCAGACAAAATGATCAAACTTCGCTTTCAATCACAAATTCACACTGAATCACTAAGGGATATGAATTGATTTGTAAACTAAAAACTTTGTAAGCAATAATCTTTACAATCCTTCATTTATAAGAGATTTTAAACCGTTAGAGTATTTCATTAAATTCTCTATACATAGTATCTATCATGACTTGGGTATTTCTCTAGTATTCACTCAGAAGCTTGGGTGAAACCAACTTTATAGTTATCAATACTGCCCAACTCAGCTTGGTTAAGCTAGAGTAGCTTGGGTGTAACTAACATTCTAACTCGGGTAGAATTATAATATGTCCTCATGCATCAGTATGCGGACTTGGACTATTAGCCTATCTGGAACTGATGTAGGATGGCTTGTATTTCACAATTCCAATCATCTCCTTACATTCCTATTCTGTATTGGTAGATCCACCTAGCTCATTGTTTAGGGTGTCATTAGATCCTTCATTACTTTGATCTAAATTATCTGAGGATTTCCTTACCCATTTCTTTCTCATCTGAGTTCTAATTTTTGAGACTTTGGCTTTACCATTGTCAAAATGTTAGTAATAACTGAGAGGGGGGTGGGGGGGTGAATCAGTGGCCTCAAAAATTTATCCTTCAAACTTAACCACCAATCAATAAATCTTAGATTATTATGTCCCTACAAGATGCATGCCATGAAATACTAATAATGATTAAATATATGTTGGTTTTCTCTGTCAATCCTTATTCTTTCTTGATTACCGATAAGCATTATAATTATTTACCAAAACTCAGTAAATAAGCAGAGTATATCGATCAATCTAGAGTTAGCTATGTAAGATGCAAGACAATAAAGAAATGAATCATACACACATAACACATGAATTTTTAACGTGGAAACCCTATTAAGGGAAAAAACACTGGGACTGGTACCCCAAATTTTCACTCTTCTGAAGTGACCCCTGTAAGGAGCCAACCTTGTTAAAGGTTACAAACACACTGTTAAGTGTGACCTTGTTAGAGGATTTTATACATAGAGGTTGTCACTTAGTATCAGGAATCTATTTCTACCATCCTTGAATCATCCTACTTCTTAGACTATCAATAGGTATCGGGAAATTCCAATGCTACTTTCATGAATCAACCTTTTTGGCACTCCTTGAGATGTACCTCAATATATAGAAGACTATTAAGTCCTGCTTGATTAAGAGACTTGATGCTTCAATGGTTAAACTAAAATTCTATGACCTGTTCATATTGCAACTTTGAATTTCAAATTTTTAGATCTATTTAAGTACATTACCTCTTTGACCAATGTATCAATTAATCCTTGTGCTCCATACTTTCTGATCTATGATGCTGTGCTCACTATTCGTCGGTGTCTGCAGAATTCCTTAGCTCTTCCTTTAGCTTGTTTGATCAACACTATATGAAGTTTTTCTTCATTAGTTTCTCTTCAACATCCTATTTTTATTCACTCCCCTTAATCCCATTCATAAATGAATTAAGCATTTCTCTTATATAGACATAATATTCATTGTTTCTTGATTCTTGATTCTTGGTGTGATAAACAATCTAGCCAATTAGATTTAAAGCATAACTCCTAATTTTTCTCATAGACATATTCTTGCCAACTGTACAAATCATCTTTAAATCACTCACTTATCTCTGGTCGAATAAAACAAAGTAGACAACTAGTTAAGTCTAGTTTTAGCTCTGCCAGCTAGATATTTTGTCATTTTATAAACTCTTTGTTCCATCGGTCACCACTGTAGTTAGTCGTTGGTGACAAATTAGAGTTTCATCAGTGAGACTCCAGTTATCTTTGTGATCTCCGTCCGTCGGGCATCATTGGAATTTTACTCATTGGGCATGTTAATGTTTGTATCTTTAGTCATATGATCATTAGAATACATGTTAATTAATAATAATATAATATATATGTTATATTATTATTAATCATATGAAATTTAATATTTAATATTAAATTAATAAATTATTATTCTTAATTAATAATTGATTGATGAAACATTATAAGATTGATTACATTATAATTAGTTGGAAGAGATATGTCCTTTCTTATAAATAATAATGAATAGACATGTCCCATGAAGGGACATGTCTCACCTATCCTCATTCCCAATATAAATGAAAGAGAGATTATTGCATTTGGGAAATACAGAAAACATAGAGTGTTATTACATTTGCAGCTATCTTAAAAACTTAACATGGTATCAGATCTAGACTGCAAATGTAAGAGAGTAGCTTGTTTATGGTGAATGTGTGGTTGTCTTAGACCATAGAGTCTTGGTAAAGGACCATATCTCACAAATGCACCATTAGATTTTACTAAATTTTACATATGTTGGTGAAAACCTAATTGAAAAGAATCTCACTGAATCAATTAGAGAGAAAATCTTTTATTCAAAATTTATGATGGACTATGTACGGGTCTATGTGAAATTTTTGAAAATGACTTTCATTAAAGAGATATTTTAATTTGTTATGATCATGGTCAAGCAATAACAAAGAAGAATGCATTCAAGAAAGGGTGTCTATTTCTATAAAGAAATGATCAATTATATAGCATCACCTCTCTTGGATAAATCATGTCATTTCATAATAAATGAGAATTGTTCAAAGATATAAGAGTGGGAATTGTACATTGTAGGGGGGAATAATAAGCAATGTTACATTTTCATGCTTAGTGTGGGGAGATAATTCAAATGGGAGATGTATCTCAAATAATATTATAAGGTGTTTTATGATTTGATGTATATGGAACTTCATTGAAGCAACTTGTGTCAAGGATATTGATGCACAGATAAGTATTTATTATCTTTTAATATTACATTTATCTACTCATTATAGTTTATCTCTCATCTGTATTTCTATATGTACTATAAGAGATATTTCTCTTGATCTTTTCTTGAGATTTTCTTGTAGAAAAAATAAGATTATATTCAGAGGGAGTCTGACTCTTCAGAGGTGACTTTGGATGAGGAGCTAAAATATTGATATCAGACTCAGAGGGAGTTTGAAAATTCATCTTAAAAAATATTGGATGATCAATAGATTGATATTGGCTCAATGAGTTCTTCTCTAGTAGAGAAGTTTGAGGTGAAATCCATTGTTACCCTCTATGCTGAGGTATGATGGATGTCATGTGTGTGACTCCATATTTTTTAATGGGCCTGCCCCCTATGTAAATCATGAGGAAGTGATGAATTCCAAATGATTATCACTTGTATTTGTTAAAGTTATTGAAAGGTGACGATCTTACAATAAATTGATCTTGTATCATGACAGACATCTTATGATGGCTAAAAAAGATCATGATAGATGATATGAATGTTCCTATGGTAAGTGCACATTACCTATGGACATCTTTTGAGTACTTGGTGGACATCATGTTGACTTGATGTTGGTAGGCCATTACTCTGAGCACTTGGTGAAT
>MU225281.1:1238463-1290816 GCA_018584345.1 Thuja plicata | reverse complement strand
GGCCATTACTCTGAGTATTTGGAGAATATCATGCGACTTGATATTCTGTGACAAATACTCCCAATATCATGAGATGATATTTATAAATCTATGAGTTATGGTGAATATCATGAGACTTGATATTCTTAGTTAGACCATATCTCTGATATCATATTGAGGTGATATCTAAAATATTTTTTGAGTTATGGTGAATATCATGAGACTTGATATTCTTGGTACGATGAGGTGATATCTTCTCTCTTAAAAGTAATGCATCTTTTGTTAATCATATTTTGATGAATTTTATCTAGTTGACATCAATGACAATAAAACACATTAACTGATTTAATGCCTTGCATTATATTCAAATTACCATTATCAAATAGTCAATCAGTTATATGTCATCAATCTCTCCCTTTGGCATTGATGGCACATACTATATTATCACACTATACTATTTCTAATACAATATGAAATACAATAGTTGAGATTCATCAAACTACCAATTTTTTGTTATGATAACCAATAAATGTCTGACCATTGGTAAGCTCTATTTTAGCTTAGATTTGATTCTTGCAGTTCTCTATCTTTTGATGTGTTGTGTTCTCTCCTTGTGTCAATTTCTCTCCCTTGACTGTTCTTCTCTTGTCTGCAACTCGCCATTTGTATAATCTTTCCATACAATTTCTCTCCCTAAGGATGTAATCTCTCCCTATTGGAGTAATGTGATAATGGATAATCTCTCTCCTTTTACAGAAGGATGTGATAATATGGATAATCTCTCTCCCTTTGAAAATAATTCCAAACAAATATCTCACACATATCTAACATTAATGTCAAACAATTATTTCTCTCCATCCATAATATATTCCTTGAATTTCCTTATCCATCAGCAATACAACAATATGCTCTGGTTCTCAGTGCTGATATATACTTGTCTGTGTATAGATGTAGCTTTGAAGTTCATCTCTTTTCTTGCATCAAAATTAATGATATTTTATTGACTGGTAGACAAGGGTTTAACCCCTAGTATTTTTCTCAAGTACTCAAATGTATCCTTGGGCAGTGGCTTGGTGAACATATTAGCTATTTGTTCTTTGTATTGCACATACTGAAGTATCACCTCTTTTGCTTGAACTTGTTCTCTCAAAGAATGATATTTGATGGCAATGTGTTTAGTCTTAGCATGCATGACTAGATTATTGGAAATGTTTATTACACTGGTGTTATCACAATAGATAATTACTGGTTCTAGGATCTTCATATGCATACCTTCCAGTAATTATTTGATCCATGCAATATTTGAGCACTTTGCAACAACAACAACATACTCTGCTTCTGTAGTAGACTGATAGATAAATCCTTGCTTCTTGCTAATCTTTGTGACAAGTCTGTCACCCATAAATAATGATCATCCTTTTTTTCTCTTCTGGTCATCGAGATTTCTAGCCCAATAAGTGTCGGTAAACACCTTAAGTTCAAATTTTCCTTCTCTTCTATACCATAAGCCATATTCCTCAATAATTTTTAGATATATTAAAATTCTTTTCACAAAAGTCATATGTGATTCCCTGGGATTAGAAGAAAACCTAGAAACAATTCCTACTGCATGTGCAATATCTGGTCTAGTGTGTACAACATACTTGAGTTTTCCAATCATTGATCTATACAAAGTCTAATTTACCTCTATTGTCTTATCCTCCTTTGTTAACTTACATCCAGTAGCCATCGGTGTTCCAACTGGTTTGGAATCTTCCATCTTGAATATTTTTAGGACCTCTTTAATGTATTTGGACTGTGTAATGAAAATACCTTCACATTGTTGCATGACCCATAGACCATGAAAGAACTTGATCTCTTCAAACATAGACATCTCAAACTCTTTTCTCATCTCATTAGAAAATTATTTTCATAACATATCATTGCCTCTAAATATGATGTCATCGACAAATATTTCAGCAATCAAAGTGTTAGCATCAACATCTTCCTTCAAATAAAGATTACTATTTTCACTAGTCCTTACAAATCTAATACTTATAAGATAGGAATGAAGTCATTCATACCAGGCTCTTGGAGTTTGTTTCAATCCATACAAGGCTTTATGAAGTCTACATACCATGTTTCTCTTGTCTGGATCTACAAACCCTTCTGGTTTCTCAATGCGTACCTCTTCTTTGAGTATTCCATTTAGGAATGCTGACTTGAAATCCATCTGGTATACCTTGAATCCTTTGAATGCAACATAAGAAATTATTATTCTTACACCTACTAGCTTAGAAATGGGTGCAAAGGTCTCTACATAGTCAATACCTTCTTCTTGTGCATACCCCTTGCATATTAGTCTTGCTTTATTCCTTGTGACTTCTCCATTCTCATTCAGCTTATTCTTGAATATCCATTTTGTACCGATGACATTCTTGTCATCTAGTCTTGGCACAAGTGACCATGTCTTGTTCTTCTCAATCTGCTCAATCTCATCATTCATAGCACTTATCCATTCTTCATTATCAAGTGCAGCATTGATATATTTTGGCTCAAACTCACAAATTAAACAACTTGAGTTTAAAGACTTATTTCTTGTTCTTGTACCAGCTTTCTTATCTCCTATGATCTAGATCTATGGATGCTTCCTTACATATCTTTCAAGTATAGGTACAACTCTTTGTATATCAACTTGATCATCATTTGTTTCTTCATTCTATTCTTCATCACCTTGCACATTATTTTGATCATTACCCTGACTGTCAGTATTTGTAGCCTGACCATCGGTTACAACATTTTATTTCTCTGGAATTAAGCACTATTGCTCAGGTAGAGTTTTAGGTTCTTCACAGTATACAAATTTATGGCATTCCTCTGGTTCTTTTGTGCTTTCTATTTCATTCTTTTATGCAAATTCATCTATCTTTACATTTGCACTTTCAACAATTTTGTTAGAGGCCTTAATAAGACATTTAGAAGCCTTGCTTTTGGTGGAATACCCTAGAAAGATACCTTCATCACTTTTGGCATCAAGCTTTCCATTTCTATCATCCTTTAAGATATAACAGTGACTACCAAAGATTTTGAAGTAACTTACATTGGGTGTTTTACCATAGCATAGCTCATAGGGTGTCTTCTTTGTGTCCTTCTTCAATTGTACTCTGTTTAATGTGTAGAAAATAGTACTAATAGCTTCCCTCCAGAAGATTTGGGTGATGCCTTTCTCTATCATCAATGTTCTAGCACAATCAACTATGGATCTATTCCTTCTCTCAGCAATCCCATTTTGCTGTGGTGTTCTTGGTGCAGAAACCTATCTTTTTATACCATGCTCATTATAGAAATTAGTGAGTTCATCTGATATAAACTCTCCTCCTCTATTTGATCTCAAGCATTTCAAATCATTACCACTTTGTTTTTCTACCATAGCCTTATACCATTTAAACATCTTGAATGTTTCAGATTTATCTTTTAGAAATATAACTTTCATCATTCTAGAGTAATCATCAACAAAGAGAATAAAATATCTATCTCCATAATAACTCTTTGTCCTTATTAAGACTCTGTCTTGATCTTGGTGCTGGTGGCTTTGTCCTCTATTTTTCTTCCAGCGTCTTTTTTGTTTTTGGATTTATAGTTGCCTATTGTTAAATCTGGGATTTGTCCCTTTGTATCCTGCTTCCTTCCTTGGGGCAGCTTGTTGTTCTCTGGGTTTTAATGCCTATCTCTTCTCTCTTTTGTTAAAGGGTTTCGGGGTCCCTTCAAAACATGTTTTTACCATAATCAAAAACTCTTTGTCCTCATTGGTCTACATAGATTAGTATGGAATAATTCTAGAATATCATTAGATGTATGGGTTTTACTTTTGAAACTAGACTTTGTCATCTTACCTTCTTGACAATTCTTGCACATGATGTTGTTAGGCTTTGACATCGTCGGTAAGCCTCTTACATTTCTCCTTCTGCTTATTTTCATCATGGTGTCAAAATTCACATGACACAATCTTTTGTGCCACAACCATATGTCTTCATTCCTAGTCATTAAGAAAGTGGTGTTAGTATCATTCAGATAGAATAAGTTACCTTTTGTCTATTCACTAGTACCAATCAATCTTCCTGATTCATTGAAGATCTTTGCCTTCTTATTCTCAAATGCTACTTTGTGACCTGAATTATTTAGTTGAGAAACACTCAATAGATTATAATTCAATCCTTTTACCCAATAAGCATTTTCACATTTAATCAGGTTATTCAACATTATAGTTCCTTTACCTTCAACTGGACAAGGTGTATCATTACCCATTCTTACTATACCACCATTATAATACTCAAAAGTGTTAAAATTTTCTTTATTACCGGTCATGTGTTGAGTGCAGCCACTATCTATAATCTAGATGTCATTCTTGCTAACCTTAGGTATGAGTATAGATTATACATACCTTTCCTCTTCATCTTAATCATCTTTCACAACCACAAACACCATCTTGATGTCTTCATCAGGTTTGGTGTCAGTATCTTCAACTTTGCAAGAAGCTAGGTAGATGGCTTTCTTTCCTTTGTCCTTGTAGTCTCAGGTATCTCTTCTTTTTGATTGTCGGTAACTTCTGTAATCTTTGTTATCACCTCTATTAGATTTCTTCTCAAAAGATCTGTCATTAACTCTATCATCTTTTATTCTATTAGGACATCTTGCAGTAAAGTGTCCAATCTCTTTACAATAAAAGCATACAAGTGGTAACTTGCCTTCGTATTTACCTTTGCCTCTCTGCATTATTCTAGCCATAAGTTATTCTATTTCATCTAGGTCTTCTTCTTCAATTTCACTTTCACTATCTCTTCTCGATGTGTGTCTATGACTTGATTTGCTTATTCTCATAGAAGATTTAAATGCAGACTCTAAGTTTGGTAAGACACTATTATCAAATTTATTCATCTCAAATGAAATTAGTCTACCAATTAAGCTATCAAGAGTAACTGTATTGTTTGCTACTACTCTCATTTCTTGAATGGTAGAAACTCTAATAGCATATACAGGCAGTAAGGTTCTTAAGATTTTACTTACCACTGTCTCCTCTTCAAGTGTACCTCCTACTCCTTGTATACCATTGAATACTTCTTTGATTCTTGTGCTATACTGTGTGATGTTTCCTCCTTTCATTCTGAGATCATCAAACTTTCCTCTAAGTATTTCTTCCTTGGCTCTTAGAACATTTTTATCACCTCCATGTACAAGCTTCAGTTTGTCCCACATCTTCTTTACAATTTTGCAATCTTTGACATCTTCAAATCCATCATCAGAGAGTGAGGAAGAAATATCTATGACCATGTAGTTGTTCTCATGCTTCTCTCTCAATTGATCTACTATTAATACTCCTGTGGGTAACACATATTCAGTAGCTTGGTATTGAGTAACATCATTACCAATACCTGATAAGTGGAGTCTTATCCTGCTTTGCCATGAATAAAAGTTGTCTTCACTCAACTTGGGCACATCTTGTCTGTTCATCTTGTGATCTTGAATTAGGTC
Organism: Thuja plicata; assembly: GCA_018584345.1. Lineage (NCBI taxonomy): Eukaryota > Viridiplantae > Streptophyta > Pinopsida > Cupressales > Cupressaceae > Thuja > Thuja plicata. The sequence goes on along the minus strand of MU225281.1, from coordinate 1,285,329 downwards.
TTGAAACCTTCCTTTCTAAGCACACAAGCTTTGATACCAATTGTTAGTAATAACTAAGAGGGGGGAGGGGGGGGGTGAATCAATGGCCTCAAAAATTTATCCTTGAAACTTAACCACTTATCAATAAATCTTAGATTATTGTGTCCCTACAAGATGTATGCCATGAAATACTAATAATGATTAATTGTCTATCGGTTTGCTCTGTCAATCCTTATTATTTCTTGATTAGTGATAAGCAGTATAACTATTTACCAAAAATCAAGAAATAAGAAGAGTATACCGATCAATCCAGAGTTAGCTATGTAAGATGCAAGACAGTAAAGAAATGAATCATACACACATAAAACATGAATTTTTAATGTGGAAACCCCATTAAAGGAAAAACCACTGGGACTGATACCCCAAATATTCACTCTTCTAAAGTGAACCCTGTTAGGAGCCAACCCTGTTAAAGGTTACAAACACAATGTTAAGTGCAATCTTGTTAGAGGATTTTGTACATAGAGGTTTTCACTTAGTATTGGGCATCTATTGCTACCATCCTTGAATCATCCTCCTTCTTAGACTGTCAATATGTATTGGGCAAGTCCAATGCTACTTTCATGAATCAAACTTTTTGGCACTCCTTGAGATGTACCCTAATATATAGGAGACTGTTAAGTCCTACTCAGTTAAGAGACTTGTTGCTTCAATGGTTAAACTAAAACACTATGACTTGTTCATATTTCAACTTTGAATTATATATTTTTTCAGATCTATTTAAGTACATTACCTCTCTGACCAATGTATCAATTAATCCTTGTGATCCATACTTTCTTCTTTGTGATGATATGCTCATTGTTTGTTGGTATCTGCAGAATTCTCTAGCTCTTCCTTCAGCTTGTTTGATCAGTACTGCATGAATTTTTTCTTCAGCATCCTCTTTTTATTCACTCCCCTTAATCCCATTCGTAAATGAATTAAGCTTGTCTCTTATATAGACATAATATTCATTGTTTCTTGATTCTTGATTCTTGGCATGACAAACAATCCAACCAATTAGATTTAAAGAATAACTCCTAATTTGTCTCATAGATATCTTCTTCCCAATTGTACAAATCATCTTTAAATCACTCACTTATCTCTGGTTGAATAAAACAAAGTTGACAACCAGTTAAGTCTATTTTTAGCTCTGCTAGCTAGATATTTTGTCATTTTCTAAACTCTTTGTTCTGTCGGTCACCACTGCAGTTAGTCATCGGTAAAAACTGACAGTTCCATTAGTGAGACTCCATTTAGCTTCATGATCTCTACCTATAGGCATCATTGGAATTTTACTCATCGAGCAACACTTTCTTTAGCTCGTCGGGCAACCTTCTAACTTTGCTTCTAGGGTATCCTATGGTTTTGCTTCGTCAGGAAACACTATACTTCTAATCATCGGGTATCACTATGACTATTCTTCTTTTCTCTATCTGTCAGTGTGTACTCCATCACTGTTGTTCATCACTTAGTGAATACTTGACTTTTATTCATTTCTGAAAGCATAACCTTTGTTCTTTTGGTTCTCTGAAGTCTTTGGCATTATGTATATGACCATACAGATGATATCAAGTTGACATCAATGACAATACAATACATTAACTGATTTAATACCTTGCATTATCTTCAACTTAACATTATCAAACATTCAATCAGTTATATGTCATTAAAAACCAGTATCAACTTTTTCTCTGTTCATATAGTTCTTGTTTAGATGACTGAGTTGCTTGCACACATAACATCTCTTAGTAGGATCCATTTTTCTGGAGTGAGTCTTCATACAGTCTGCACCAATGTGTCCATATTCACCACAATGACAACATATGTACCATGTGTTGTAATCCCAACCAAAAATTGCCTTGGCTAATTGTTTAGCAAGATTCCAATTCTTAGTTCTGCACTCAGAAGATCTATGATCTTGTTTATTACACTAGTAGCATTTTACTTCAAAATTAGGTTTCTCTTTGCATTCACTTTCTGTATGTCCATGTTTGTTACAACTGTAGCATTTACCATTAAATTTTGGCTTTCCATTGCTCCAACATTTATTTGATGTGTTCCTTAACTTACCACAATGATTGCATATAGGCCTGTTGTTCCTTTGAGCTCCTTGCTGTGAGGATTCACCTTTTTTAGTATAACCTAATCTAGTATGTCCATGATGTCTGAATTTTGTTGCCTGATCCATGCTAGTTTTTGAATTCATCAAAATTTCATTTTTTTGCTTTTGAGCATTGAGATCATTCTGCAGTCTTTCATTTTCTATTCTTATATTGTCAACTTCCTGTGTTGCATTGTTGAGTTGACTTACCAAATCAGCTTGCTAAAGTGAAAAGTGTTGGATTTCATTTTTTTTCTTTGAATATTGTGCTCAGTAGTCTTTTATCTTCTTGTGCTTTATTTCTATCATCTTTTTCTTTGTTCTTTAGTTTCATGACTTCGCATATTCTGATTGAGTGAATTTCCTATTCTCTCTTAAAATTTTTGAATTCTTCATGTAAAGAGATATTCTTTGTAAGTAAGTCTTCAATGGCTGCATTGGCTTCTTCAGAACTTCTGTCCTTGCAAAAGTATTCAAGTCTTTCTTCTATGTAGATCTTATCATTCATCTGTACCACTAATTCTTTTCTTCTTTTCAGGGAAAGAGTGAGCTACTCCTTCAGTTTCATGATCTGATCCATGGCCACTTTAAGATCTATCTTTTCATTCTCAATGGCTTTCTCCAGTCTGTATGTTTCCATAGCCTCTGATCTTTTCTCTAGCCAAAAACTTATGATAAGAGAACCACTATTCTGATACTAATTGTTGGAAATATATGATGTGCCCAGTGACTGAGAGGTGGGGGGGGTGAATCAGGAACCAATAAAAATTAATCCTTTTAATCCATAAATAGATTAACTTATTTGTTTGCATGCATAGAACTTGAAAGTAAAGAATCATACACAACATATAACACAATATTTGGTTACCCAGAAACCTTCCAAAAGAAAGTAAAATTGGGGTGGGGATGATACCCACAAGATTTAGCACTACAGTATAAATTTGGCCTATTAGAGCTTACAATGACCACTTCTGATGTTCTTCCCTATTAGGAGCATAGAAAGGATTGTTAAGTCTACCTTGTTAAAGGATTTTGTACAATACAATAATTAATGCAACTCTGTTAAGAGATTTAGAGAAAGGACTGTTAGGTCCACCTTGTTAAAGGATTTTGCAAATCCACCTGTGAGAATGAACCAGTTGATAATTTTCTCTGTGAAACTATGATTGCTGAATAAGATCCTTCTGAATACAACTAATCACTTGAATGTGACAGATGAGACTCTGTTATCCTAAATACTTCTTCTTTTAATAAAACTTCCATGCACATGTCTTTATAGTTATGCATACATTTCATACATATGCACCATAAATACTAGCTTCTTTCTCTTTTGGATAGAACAAACTATCTTACATATATATCTTATCCAAAAAAATCACTCTGTAAGTTGGCTTGCAATAAACAAAATTATATTTAAAAATATATGCAAGGTCAGCTTCAAACTGTCACTTAGGTCCATAAGTCTACTCGGGTGATAAATTTTCACTTGGGAAATGATGATCACTCGGGACTTTGCATAATGCTTGCTGGCTCGATCGATACTAGTTGACTAAGTGTTTTGACACTAATTGAAAATATGTCTTGCCATAAGGTCTATAGATATTGTATTTGTGAACTTAACGGATCTGTAATCAGAAATTCAAGATTGCAAGCTATCAGGTCATAAGTATTTTTGTCTACTCTCTAACAATTGTAGAAAATAGAAGAAATCCTTCAAGAAGGTGGACATAACACTCTTTATGTAAATCTCTTCGCTGATTTCACACATACATTGTGTTGCTAAAATCTCTTAACCAAGTAGACTTAACAAGTCTAACATGTTACTCCTAACAGGATAAGATCATCAGAAATGATCACAACTTGTAGTCTTAACCGACACCTTCCTTTCTACAGATAGTGAAGCTTTGTGGGTTTCATCCCCACCATATTTTTCACCTTCTAATAGGGGTTTTCTATGTTACCAATTCTTGTGTCATGTGTTAACAAGTTTCATGAATGTTTCTATGATTTTTTACATACATTTACATTTTTGTTATGACATTACATGCATAAGGTAGAAAAACAATATGGTCGGTAATGCAAGTAATGATAAAAAAGGTTTAAAGTAATAAAAGTTTTAAGGGCACTAATTCACCCCTCCCCTCTCAGTACACACCCTTGCATTATTCCAACAATTGGTATAAGAGCTAGATATCTTATTTGGAAAAGTTTAAATCACTTGAGAGAAAATATCATACAATGGAAAGATATAAGCTTGATAAGAATATTGAGAATCAAAAGTTAAAGATATAGATTTTATTTGAACAATACAAAGAAGCAAGAATCAAGATGAGAGAGATATTGGATGAAAGAAAAGTAATGGAATCTCACTACAATGAAACTAACTATCATGAAGAAGAGATACCTGATTTATTTGATTCATCAAGATCTACATCTGGTAATACATCTGACACATCTGAAGGAAGCATTAAAAGTCTGAATGAAATCAATAAACATCTGACTAAACAAGTGAAGGTACTCTAAATTGGTAAAGAGACATAGATGGTAATAATGATTGATGTCATGAATAATGCAAGACAAGATGAACAAGGAAGAACATTAGCTATTGATGACAGGAGGAAGATCACTGAAAAGTTACAAGAGAGAGAAAATGAGATACATAGACTAACTGAACATCACATTGAGATCACCAATCAAATAGTTCTTATGAGTCATGAGGCCAACCGAGTGAACATAAAACTTAATGGAAAAATAGAATCTATTAGTTTGCTGAGAGAAGAAAATGAGAAACTGAAGCATGAATAAGGATTTAGCAACATCATAATGATATGATCAAGAAAGCTGAATACTATACAAAAAAGATGGATGAATTTCTGAATGGACAAAGAAGACTCAACAACAATACTTGTTTAGGGTATACCAACCATGGATAATCATCAAACCAATCTGATCAAAGTAATTTCTACATAAATCCAAGAGAAAAGAAGTAGTCATGCAATCACTATGGAAAAATAGGCCACACATCAAATGTTTGCAAGAGAAAAGCTAAAGGAATTCCTAAATCTAATTCTACATTTATAGGTAATTGTTATAACTATAACAAGCATGGACATAAAACACATGAATGTAGATCTAAGGTGAACTAACCAAAGAAGGAATCCTACATGGAAACATACTGTCCTACTTGCAAAATGCATAGGCACACATCTCATGAAAAAATAAAAAGCAAGTATTGAAACCCAAAGAATAGGAAAGTGCTTATAAACTGAGAATAATCAGTAACTCATATGTTTGGGATTACAACGAATGGGAAAATTGCACAGCATGTGGTAGATATGGACACATAGCCGCAAAATGCATGAGGAAATGGATACAAAGGTCAAGGAACTAGATTAACTCCAAAATGGCATGCTTACACTGTCATAAGGTCGATCACCTAAGCAAGGACTACAGAGGCCAAGTGATAAATTCAATCACTTTTGCTAATGGAAATACTATTGAAGATATTAGGAGAATGAGAAATCAAATATGGATGAAAGCTTCAAGAAAAGATGATGCTGGACCAAGCACCATAGTAGATGACACCTCATTCAATGGATTAGGTGATTCCACCACTGCCACCTAAGCATACAAGTAAGTATGGAACTACACTGTACAAAGCTATATTTCACATAAGTTCCAATATTCATTGATAATATGCCAAATTAGCATGAATAGAGATGCACTATGGTATTACTTGTTATGATTGTGTGAATAAAGTCTTCTCAGTCAATATATAATGAGGATCATCAGTGTACATATGAAAAGTACAAATAAGTTGTCACTTACCCTGAGTGTTGTATACTCATCGAGGATGAAGACTTTGCTATGATACCCGAGCATCTTTGTTTCGTCGACTGAGTGGTAGCTAAAGCATTCAATGCACCACTAAGGTTATTTTCTATAAATAGGGAAATAAAGAGCTCATTCATTCACCACACAAAAAAGTGAAAATAGCAAAGTGAAGAAGAGCAACAAGATTGCAAAATGATTCACAATAGATTCAAGGGCTACTCTAACAGATTTCAACAATTTACAACAAGCATTCTATAAGTAACTAGACTTACCAAGCTCATAGTTCATTTACAATAAGCCCTAAATATTCCACAAACATGGAAACTACCTCGTGAGTCTCAAAGATCAAGAATACAAAGGACACCAAGATCAACCTGATTAAGAACACAACATGTGAGGAGCCTAACTATAAGTTCTTCCCTGAGGTTGCTTCACAACTTGACAACCTGGGAGAATTCTCGAGCATCCCTCCTATGGTTATTCTAGTTGAATATATTCATGCATACATCCACTGCAAGGTTGTAGAGATCAGAGATATTGAGATTGAAGAAGCATACCAGAAGCTATGCAAAGATGGAAACCTGAAAGATGAACACAAGCACATTGAGGTCAAAGGGTTAACCAATGCCCTACTATTCCTGAGAGAGTTCAAAACTAAGTGGATATGGATAGTACTTAGCCAAGTACATGATATAAAATTGTTGTTGGATGAACCAAAACTAATCACAAAGGATGTGATTCATGCTATAATAGGTTATCCAATAACTAAGAAGGAAAAATCCCTACAGCATCCTTCATGCCCCGAAATTGAAAAACTAACTAAGGAAGAATGGGATGGAAGAGGATTGAAACTAAGTAAAATCAACAACCTCAAGATGAAATTTGGTGCATTTGTTATTGGGTACAAGTTATTCCAAGATAGAAGAATGAACAACATAGCATGTGGAGCAGTTGACATTGCTTGTAAGATTGTGAAGAAGGGACTTCAACTAGACTTATTCGAGCTGCTATTGAAGAAACTGTAGGAGAATGTGAGAACAATTAGATTAGATAGATCTAGTACATGTAAGTTTAGTTCCCTCCTTATGTACACATTATTCTATTTTTAGAATTTCTTCCCTTCTGTTGGTGATGTCACTTGGGACACAACCCGACCAATAACTACACTGATTAGTGAATTGATTAAGTCACTAGGGGATAACTTCACATATATAATGGATGCATAATTCACCACTTTCAAGGATAGAATGCAGAAGAGAATGAGAATCCCTACACAATTGGTTAAATAGTACAAATATTACATATGTTTCATAGTGGACATTGATACAACACTTATCAAACCAGTTGTACTGAGAACAGCATGGTTGCCACCATTGGAATATGAGATCAACATTGATCAAGATACAAAGGATATTGAAGCCTTACTAAATGAACCAGTGGAAAAATCATTGAGTAGATTTGGCACCTATGAGGAAGCCACGTTTAGAATCAAGACTGGCTTAGTAGTGAAGAAGATAGACCTAAAGAAGACAAAGATAATAAAAACTCTTCAAAAGAAACTTTTGGTAAATGATGAGGAGTCAAAACAAGATGTCACCAAGGGATAGTCACTCATCAGTGAAGGTGAAGATTTAAGTAAATCTGAGTCTACAAAATTAGATGCACCCCCATCCAAGAAAGAAAAGGTTACAAATGTAACAGCTGCATCAAGAACCAAAAGAAAGAATACAAAAGAAGCAAACTCACCACTAGTAAAGAAAGGTATTGCGAGGACTTATTAGAAAATAAATCCTAAAATCGGGCAATCTACACCAAGGCAAAGAAGGAGATATACAAGAGGAAAAGAAGACAAGGATGATACTGCTAGGGATGAAAGAGAACAAAGAATCCAAGAAGAAATGATCAAGATACCTAAGACAATTGATGAAGTTCCAGAGTCAATCATCAACACATGAAACATATCACATCAAAATATTCGACAATGGATAACCTTGTCTCCTGAGGATCATAATAAGATAAAAGAGGCCATAATTAAGGCAATGGTTGTATACAAGTATGTACCTATACAATTCAACAAAAATATTCCATAATAGATAAATGATAGAATATCAGCTAGGTGGACTTACGCAGTACACACAGATAAATATCTAAGGGAAAGATCCCTAGTTACATTCATGCCACCTGTGTCCACAGTTGAAGAATTTGATGAAACAATAAAGGAGCATGCAAAGAAATTTTCTGCAAAGCTAAGAGCATACAAAGTACTATAGTACAAGTTAGAAGATCTTAATACAAAAATCAATAAGATTTCCAGAATGAAATCTTCAATCCACCCAAGGAAATACTAGCACTAACCGAGACACCTCACAATGAGGAGAAGGAGGCCACACCGAGCCCAAAGCATATCTTCATCAATGACACTGAGGATTTCAATCTAGTTGATTTGACAACAGAGGCAAGTAAGGCCATGGATGACATACCTCAAATATTACAATCATTAGGGGAAACAACAGATATCACAATCAAAGATATAACTCAAATTGATTCTAATAATGATCCCAAGAATGATGAAGATGTAAATGATTCCATCGAGCAAGAAAAGGAAAAGGATATAATGGATGTTGCACAGGAAAATGCACTAGGTCACATGACTTTATTAATACAAACTATCAATATAATTGCTGAAGAGAAGGAAAAGACACCTGAGCCCGATGCAAACATACCAGAAGAAAAAGGTGATGACCACGGGGAGTAGAAAGATACAAATGAGGAAGAGAACAATGGAGACAAACTGAGTGATAAACCCACCGAGGATAGTGGAAAGGATGAAAAGGTTACAGATAAAGGAAAGGTTTATGTAGAGATGTCTACAACTAACCAATAGGTTCATACCGAGGATCATACAAAAGACACCACACCTCCCAGGAAATCACCAAAATAAAAATACCAAGAGAAGGATCTTGCCATAGTCCTTCATTCCCCTACTTCCAAAACTAATTTGAAGAAGAAGAAGAAGAAAAATAAGGCACCAATCACACTTGATGAGATAATTGACATACACGACTGTGATTCAAGGACACTGGATCCCAAGTCACTCACAAATATGGTGAACTATGTAAAAGGAAGGAAACACAGAACAAGCTTAGGAAGGAGCACAAGAATTCACAAGTCCTAGATACAACAAAAGAAATACTATTGAAAATTGTTCTTGACACACAACTTGATCAAGATGCACCAATCCTTGATCAATTAGCAGTTTTTACTGAGGCCATAACATCACAAAATGTAGAAGCTGACAAGGTCATTAAAGAACATGCATAAGAGAAATGTCACTACAAGCTTACATAGAAGATCAGCTAAGAAGTGGTAGAGAACAAGGTAAAATTTTTTGAGCTAGTAACTACACTTGAACCAATCATATATGAAGTAGTTAACTTAGTTCAAAAGTTGTGCACACTAGAGAAATTCACTACCGAGCATAGTGAAAAGATTGCACAAATAGATGAGGATCTGAAGGATAGTGCACAAAGTCTCACAACTGAGGAAATGCATTCCAATTGCATTATGAGAATATTGTCAAATCAAAATAGTTGAGACTTGAGATACAAAAGGCTGAAAGAAAAATTAGAGATGAGGTAACTGAGCTCCAAGCTATGTTACTCCCAAATCTCACATTACTTTTGAAACACATGACTTCAAAAAAAACATTAATTGCCACCCCAGAGATGTCAGTAACTAAGATTATATATGACATGCACGTTGGACTCACTTTGGAGTACATAACCCTCAAACACCTCAAGGAGAAATGGGAGAAGTAGATGGAGGAAATTCAAAAATCCCATGCCCACATATTTGACAAGATGTAAGTACTACACCTTTGTCATTATTTTCAAAAAAGGGGGAAATATATGTATAAGGGGGAAATCTATATACCTTACAAAGGAGGAAACATGTACATACACTATATCGAGGCATGCACATAGGGGGATTCATTGACAAGGTAAACACTTGGTGTATATAGTGAACATATTAGTTTGCACATATAATTTTTTGATACTAATGCCAAAGGGGGAGATTGATAATCCTAAAGGATAATACGTTTCCATTAGTATACAAGGAAATATTTTTTGGACCGTCGGTTACATGAGCATCGAGTGACAACATTCAGTCAAGCACAGAGGTCATCGAAACAAACAAGCACAAAGGTCACCGAAAATGTCTTAGCATAGTGATCACCAAAATTAGTGAACACTAACAATACTATCACCGACAGACAGTTCACAGACTAACCCGACAGATAGTTCACAAATTAACTCGACAGACAGCTCACAAAGTAACCCAAGATAGTCTACCGAGAGATAGTTTTATTCCAGAGAACTGTGGATTTGAGATACACTTCAAGTAAAGCACTCTAGTCTTAAAATTGGCTTTATGCTTAGCTTTAAAACCATTTCTTGTGGATCAAGTAAAGCATAAGTAATTGTTTTAATCAGTCTAACTGATTGTAAACATACAAACTAGGAGATCAAGGTCAAGTTGTAAACCTTTGATTATAGAGTTTTTCTTGTAAAGCGTGAAACCTAATTAGGTTAAAAATTTGTATATATAGATGTATAATCAATCAAGAACATAATTATTGTAGCTTGAAGAAGACTTCTATCGATCAGACAGAGAGTTTCATGTGGAAGAATAGAAAAAATAAGAATTCATCTATGAAGAACAAGATTTAAGGCTATCGAACAGAACAAAGGTATTATTCAATCACAATAAGGTGATATTGTATTTGTGAACTTAATGGATCTGTAATCAATAATTCAAGATTTCAAGCTATTAGGTCATAAGTATTTTTGTCTACTCTCTAATAATTGTAGCAAATAGAAGAAATCCTTCAAGAAGGTGGACTTAACAATCTTTATGTAAATCTCTTAACTGAGTGCACACGTACATTGTGCTATTAAAATCTCTTAACCGAGTAGAATTAACAAGTCTAACATGGTACTCCTAATAGGGTAAGATCATCATAAGTGATCACAACTTGTATCCTTAACTGGCACCTTCCTTTACATAGAGAGTGAAGCTTTGTGGGTTTCATCCCCACCATAGTTTTTACCTTCTAACAGGGTTTTTCTACATTACCACTTCTTTTGTCATGTGTTAACAAGTTTCATGAATTTTTCTATGATTGTTTATAGACATTTACATTTCTATTATGACATTACATGCATAAGGTAGAAAATAAATATGGTCGGTAATGCAAGTAAAAATTAATAAGGTTTAAAGTGATAAAAGTTTTAAGGGTACTGATTCACCCCTCCCCTCTCAGTACACACCCTTCCATTATTCCAACACACCTGTCCAGGCCGGTCAATGTAGGTAAAAGAAAGATAAAGTATTTTCTAGAGCCAATACGATTGTTCCATGTGGATTTTTGAGGAGTAGTTGAATAAGTCTTAAGTTTTTTATTTTCTTAGCTCGCGGGTGTTTTAAAGAAGATCGATGACCACATTTTAAAGTTGGTAGAAAGTTTGAATATAAGTTGTTGATGCTATTTTCCACATGTGTGCTGACCATTGCAACAAATTTTTGAATTTTAAATTGCTTTCAGAGGGTTTTAAAGCAATGGCTCTATGTCCCATGCTGCATGAGAGTAGAGAGATAAAATTGATTTTCTGGGTTGTATAGCCACAATCATAGGGTGTTGTTTGGGTAAAAATTGAATGCATTTATGATGAGGTGATGTTTTTAGGGTTTTAAAATAGATTTTTCAAATCAGTCAAAGATTTTTTTGGGGAACTATTCTCCAACATCTAGAGGTTCTATAATTCCCTTTCTTTTCTCTATTGTAAGGGTTCTACTCTATTTGGTCCCAGGGGATATAATAAATTTTTGTAATGGACTGTGTCAAGGTAGAATATACATTTCTATCTCTTTTAAATCTATTAAATAGGTTTATTTTGAATCAGATTGAAACAGGAACATGGTTTTTCATACTTAATATAAGTTTTCTAGATTCAAGTCTCTCCTCTGTGTTTATTTCTTGAGTTGTGAAGTCTTACGATTCATTGCATAGAGTTTATCTATGTGTATGTTGTTGTTCATTAGTTTTGATCTAGGATCAAATTAAAAGATACTATGAATAAGACATAAGTTCATCTGATATGCACAAGGATCTTGTAAAAACTGTATGGTCTGAATTGCTTGTATTTATGGATTTGAACCTCTTACAGTAGTTGGTTTTTGTTTTTTGCATCTGTAGTAAAGATATTTCCCAATGGATAAAGCACTGATTAGGAATTAGTATCTCTATGCTGATGCATGTCTGGTTAGGTTTGGCTATATATATAAAGTTAAATCAAAACCATTTCCAAATCTTTTGAATTTTGTAGTTGTAAGTTGTATGTACTACATGGTAATGGAGAGTCAATGAATGAATGGTTAACATTTAGTACTTTCTTACCATTATCAGTTGTCTAAAATCTAGAGTTGTAAAGAGTTGTGAAGAGTTGAATATCTATCTGGGTTACGTGTACCCACCTTGGTTTTGTAGAGCCAGAAGTGCACAGGGAAACCTTGTCCCTAAAGTTGGTGTAGTTACCTTAAAGATCTTCCATATTTGGAGATAACCACTCTTAAAATCAATCTCAAGGTATATCGGTAGCTTTTAAAGCATAAACATTTTTAAACACCAATATCCTAATCAGATCTACTATTTTCACCATAAGGTCGACCTCTTCCTCTAGGGAATCTACCTCCTCTTCCTCTTTGGCTTTGCTCATTTCTTTTGTTCAATTTCTCCTCAGCTTTTAGGGAAAACTGATATGACTCTTCAATAATCTCCATCTTTACCAAGATGGTCTCATCTTGTATAGAACTTCTTAATCTATTCATATATCTTGTTATTCTTTCCACCTCATCTTCAACATGTCCATCTGATGTCTAATCTGTAAAATTCATCGGTGTAATATTTTACTGAGCTATCTTTCCACTTCAAACTTTAAATTCTCCTAACTAGGTTAATCTGGTAATAACAAGGTAGAAACTTTCATTTCAATTTATTTATCATCTTGTCCCATACCTTGATCTTTTCTTTACCCTTCTTCTTTTGATCTAATTGTAGATGATCCCACCACAAGGATGCATGATCTTTCAAATTTGTACTTTCAATCTTTACCTTTTTATCCTCTGATACATTCTCATACTCAAAGTATTTCTTGATCTTGGTTATCCAATCTATCAACTCATCAGAATCCAAATTTCCACTATACTCAGGAGGATTAAAATGAGGTGTGGAATTTAAACTTGTCAATGGCGACAGGAATCTCTCTTCTTCCTGATCCATCACAGGTGCAAGTGCAACTTCTTCTTGCACTTATTCAATTTCATCATCACTAACATCCTCAAGATGTCTTCTTCTACATTGGGTTCTCTTAAAAACTTCCAATCTTGCAACAATTTGTCTTAGCATATCAACTAGTCTTAGCATATCAACTAGACCTAGATCTGCATTTCCTCTCCCATGAACCATCTTGAAACCCTCTACAATTGTAGGTTAGATTGAAATCTTCTACCCTACAAAAAATATCTCTAGGATTTACAAGGAAGCTTAGATCTCACCTTTTCTCTAACACCACCCGACGTAAGGAGGGTAAGGAGACCCAATGCCCAAGTCACTCTCAGCTATCCAACCCAACTTGCACAACAAATTAGAAGAAATAACATAGAAAGGGAGAGAAAGAAAGAAGAACCTATTATTATTTCATCAATTATTATACATGTTGGGCTGTAAGGCCTTCCTAGTAGTGACCATATACACTTTGATATTCACAGAATAATGTTCATACATTCAAGGTCACAGACCTATGATCCAAATCTTCTATCCCAATTCCTACCTAATAGCTGCTACCAAATCTAAGAACATAAACTAAATATATACAAGAGACCACAAAAGAGGTCGACACCAAAGATCCTAAAGATCTAACATAGGAAACAAAAAAGACCTAGATTTAGTTCCATACACATCCCAATGAGAGACCCAACATTATTTACACTATGGAAATTAAATGCATTCGTTGACCATAAGATTCAACATCTAAAAACCAACTCTGTGAGAAAGACTACCAAGCCTAGAGACCATTCAGTGAAAACCACAAAGTAGCCAAGAAAAACCACCTAGACCCCATCGGTGTATCCAACACAAACAAGTAATCGAGCTCAAGTAGGTGAAACAACAGACCTTCAACTGACCAAGCAAAGCAATTACCGAGCACTTTATGAAGTAGTCACCAACAAGCTACCAAACTAAAACAAATGTATTTTTGGTTAATACAGGATTTACAAGAACCCAGGATGCTCCTGCATCAGGTTGTTAATGAGTCCTAGGACACATTATTGTGTCCTAACACTCTCTAACACCCTTTAGTACCCCTTACCATACACTAATGTATGGTAAGGGGTCATAAGGGGTCTTAAGGGGTTCTAGGACACATTAATGTGTTCTAGAACCCCTTATGACCTCTTAGGACCCTTTAATACCCCTAAGCTGTATGGTAAGGTGTCATAAGGTTTCTTAAGCGGTCATATGGGGTCCTAGGACACATTAATGTGTCCTAGGACCCTTTATGACCCAATATATCCTAGGACCCCTTATGACCCTTTAAGACCCCTCTCTTTACATATTAGAGGTTATAATGGTTATTAAGGGGTCATAGTCCATACATTAATGTGTCTCAGGACACCTTAGTTCCCTTATGACACCTTAAGACCCCTTACTGCACACTAAACAATGGTAAGGGGTCATAATGGGTCTTAAGGGGTCCTAAGACACATTAATGTCTTGTAGGATTCCTTATGACCCCTTATGACCCTTTAGGACCCCTAAGATGTATGATAAAGGGTCATAAGGGGTCATAAGGTGTCCTAGGACACATTAATGAGCCCTAAAACCCCTTATGAACCATTAGGATCCTTGAAGACCCATCTCTCTATAGACCTTATGGAAAGATATATTATCAATTAGTGCCAAAAAACTTAGTCATTTATATGATTACAGTGTTAACCAAGCCAGTAGCTTGAAGTGTTGACTGAGCTAAGAAGTTGCAGTGTCAACCAAGCAGTTAGTTCCAATCAGTGTCTACCAAGTCACCAATGTTACCCAATTTGCATACCATCTCCGAGTGATCAATGTGGACTGAACACCCAGTGTTAATCGGGTGCTAGAGTTGCCAAGTTCACTGCATCACCCGAGTGTCAGTATATCACCTGAGTGGATTACTAGACCTGAGTACCAGCATTGGGCTGACTTAGTAAATATTATTTGATACTATTTAATATGATAGTATCAAACTTGTGGAGGCAATTGATTTGGATAGGTATATATGTGAGATAATTTTTTTATCCAAATAAAAAAATATATATCATCAATTATTACAAAAACATTGAATACATGTATAGATGCAAATATGAAGAGGCAGATTGGTTAGAAGGCTACAACAATATAAAGGAACAACATAGACTCATCTATCACATTCAGGTGACCAGTTCTACATTAAAGGTTCTTATTCAGAAAATTAGAGTTGCATAGTAGATCATTCACTAATTAATCCTAACATGTGTATCAGTCAAATCCTTTAACAGGGTGGACCTAACAGTCCTTCAAAAATATCCTATTAGAGTGCATAATTAACTATATTGTATAAATACTTTCACAAGGTGGACCTAATAGTCCTTATTTCTCCTAATAGGGCAGACCATCAGAAGTGATCAATTGTAACCCTTAACCGTCCAACTTTATTACTGCAATTCTAAAGCTTGTGGGTATCATCCCCACCTGAGTTTTACTTTCTATTTGTAATTTTTCTAGGTCACCATATCTTGTGTCAAGTGTTATGAATGTTTATTTCTTTTATGTTCCATGCATAAAATTAGATTAGACAGTCTAATAAAGGATATAAGTGAAGAAATTTTATTGGTTCATGATTCACCCCCCCTCAGTCACCTAGCCTACAATATATTGCCAACAATTGGTATCAGAACATAGGTTCTCTTATCAAAAGTTTAACATATTGAGAAAAGATCAAAGGCAATGGAAATATACAGATTGGATAAAGCCATTGAAAATGAAAAGATAGATCTACAAGTGGCCATGGATCAAATAAGATAACTCAAGGATCAACTCTCTCATTCCCTGAAAAGAAGAAAAGATTTAGAAATGCAAATGAATGCCAAAGGTTACATAGAATAAAAAATTGAATATTCATGCAAAGAAAGAAGTTCTGAAGAATCTGATGCATCCATTGAAGACCTACTCGCAAAGAATCTCACTTTACATGAAGAAGTCAGAAAGTTGAAGAGAGAACAAGAAATTCATTCAGTCAGAATATGTGAAGTCATGGAACAAAAGAGCTAAGAAAAAAATGATAGAGAAATGGCACAAGAAGATAAGAGATTTCTAAGTACAAGATTAGATGAAAAATAAAATGAAATCCATCATTTTTCACTTTAGCAAACAGATATGATAAATCAACTCAATAGTAAAAATCAAGAAGTTATCAATCTGAGGATTGAAAATGAAAGACTGCAAAATGATCTCAACACTAAAAACAAAATCAATGAGAGGATAATGAATTCAAAAGAAAGAATGAATCAGTTGACATAGAAAACTCAATTCAGACATCATGGAAATAATGGATTAGGTTATACTAATTAAGGTGAATCCTCACAGCAAGGAGCTCAAAAGAACAAGCAAACTACATGTAATCATTGTGGTAAGTTAGGGCATACATCAAATAAGTGTTGGAGCAATGGAAAGTCAAATTTTAATGGTAAGTGCTACAATTGAAAAAAACATGGAGATAGGGCAAGCGAATGCATTAAGAAACCTAAGTTTGAAGGAAAATGTTTCAATTGTAACAAACAAGGTCATAAGTCTTCAGAGTGCAAAAATAAGAAGTGGAACCCTACTGAACAATTAGCCAAGGAAATTTTTGGTTGGGATTACAACACATGGAATAGATGTTGTCATTGTGGAGAGTATGGGCACATTGGTACAAATTATGGAAAGACTCACCTCAAAAAAAGGAATCCTACTAAGAGATGTTATGTGTGTAAACAACATGGTCATCTAAGCAAGAATTGTATGAATAGAGAAAAAGTGGATACTAGTTTTGAGGAAGTTAAAACAAAATTTTTTGAAATCAAAACTCAGATGAGTCAGGAATGGGTAAGGAAGTCTCATGATAATTCAGACCAAAACAATGAAGGAACAAATGGCACCCAAAATGATGAGTTGGGTGGATCCAAAATCTCTGAATAAAGATGTAAGATGATAACTGGAATTGTGCATACAAGCCATCATACATCAGTTCTAGATATGATAGAAAGTCCAAATCTACATATTGATGCACTATGACACATTATGGATCTAACCGAGTTACTTAGGCTTAACCGAGTTAAGTCAGGTTGTATGGTTTTAAAGATGTGAAGTTAGTTCTCGCTGAGCTTCCGAGTAAGCCTGGAAGAAATAACTAACCTACGAAAGATACTATGTAAAGATCATTTAATGAAAACCTAAAGGTGAAATTTATCCTAAATGGTAAAATTGAAAGGTTATTTTTTACCAAGTTTTACAGTTTGTAGAGAGTTTAAGAGCCTTTAGTAGTTTCAGAGCGAATTCGTGTGTAAAATATTTAGTTGCAAAAAAGTTTCATCAATCTTCTGAGTGTTATGACATCTTCATCCAACAGTAAGATCAAGAAGGGATTTGAGATGTTAGTGAGGAATGCAGTCTGTTAGAGTAATAGTCTATCGGGTTATTAATTAAATCATTATGATTTAATTACTAACTCACCTATTCACTCTAGTTGCTTAAGCTAACCTTAGGTTTTCCCTTTTAGGGTTTCGTAATTCCTTTTATAAGGATTCACCTCTTAGTTTTCTTTATGGAGTTTTTTACATCTCATTGTAATCTAGAAACATATCATTAATATATTGTTTTCTATTGCATACAATGTCTCCTCTGCCTTTTTGGCCGCCATAGTTTTTCTTCTTCTGTCTTTGTCTTGCTTCTTTCTTGTGACAGTCATGCATGCAGGTGTTCTTGGGAGGATTTGTGTTTATCAAATTTAACATGGTATCAGAGCTCTCCTACTGTTCGCTGTTCTAATTTTTTTTGAAGCAAGCTCATCGCAGTTCAGGGTTTGAAGTTCTCCAGTATTTTCTGGCATTTTTCATTTGTTCTGGGGGGTCTTTGTCTTTTGGAGAACTTTGGACCAAAACCAACCTCACGGTTACGTCTGGAAGGCCCAAAAACCCAAGAATCCATATAAGGCACGTCTATTTTGGACATCGAAGCCTTGGAGAGAAATTTTTTGGCCTTCTAGAGTCGTACGGGCACGATTTTTGAGAAAAAAATAAGAAAACCTTTGTTTTTAAAGGTTTTAATGTGTTTAAAAATGTGCGCTATGGAAAAGTTTTAGGGCTGCCGCTGCACCACTGTCGGGCCACCGGCGCTCCACCGGCGCCGGTTGGTGACCGGCCCACAACCCTCTCTGCGCGGCCCCGCCGCCCTGCGGCCCGCTACATGGACCCGCCGCTCTGCCACCCCTGCGGCCCACTCTGCCACCTACTTGCCTTGGCGCCCTCTGTAGCCTCTGTGGCCCCCCACCACTCTGGCCTCCGTGCCACCCCGTTGGCACCCACCACCGTTTGCGCCCCCTGCACCGCCTCGCCGGCTCCCCAACGCCACTCCGCCACCGGCGGCGGTGTTTTATTAACCCGCAGGCTTAACATGCTAGTGGGCGGTCATATGTATGACTAGGGGCCCCTGTTTATCCCCCTGCACATGCCATGCACCCAGGGGCGCTATTTTTTTAGCCCGAGGGGCTTAATTTTGTTTTTTTGAGGCCTTTCTGACCCCCCGGGACTATTTTCGCTCTATCTTGAGCATCCGGGGGTCTTTTTCTGACTTTCATATACCGTCGAAAAGCTCTTTCTGAGAATTTTCCAATGATGGTAGTTATGGTTTTGGGTTATACTATTTTGATAATGTTTTTTACTGTCAAAGTCTGATGTTTGTTTTTGCCTTTCAGGAGCCATATCTGGCTCATCCGGACTCCATTTTTGGCAAACCAGATATCGTCAAAAAGCTGGTTCAGTAAACTATTTAGTTGCAGGGGTATTTTTTCTAGATTCTACTCTAGGTTTTCTCTCCTCCAAGTTTGGCAGTTTATGCACTTTGGTGGATTACTTGGTTCTACAGGTCCTGGGATCTCTTCTTCTGATATTCTAGCTCACTCTTCTTTATGACTTCTGAGCTTGTATGCTTCTTCTGATGCATCTTTATTCTATAAATGTACTGAGATAAAGTGCCTACTTCTGTATATCTAGGATCTTGTACACCTTGTGTGTTTTTGTACTCACACTCAGTTATAAAGTGCCATGGGGGGTTATGATGATTATGCCATTTTAGGCGCATCCACCTTTGTCAAGTGAGCATACCTTCCATGACATTAGCCCATGCTATGTGTCGGTGACACCGCCCTTTATCCTATATTTGTACTTCTGTTGCACTGTTGGTGTTCCTAGTTCTTTCTTCTGCAGATGTTTCTGGCATTGCATTTCAGTGTTCCTGTCACCTCTCCTAGTTCAGCATTATGGGGGGGTTCACCTATTGGTTCTATTGCTTTCTAGTTCGATTGATCAGCTCTTCAGACATTGTCTTCTCTACTTGGTCATGCACTTCAGTGGGGGTTCTAGCAGTTTCTTCTGATAGAGTTACAGTTCCTTGCCTCAGAGATGCTTCTTGCTCATTCTTGTTCCTTTCTCTGGGACATTTTTACCCTAGATTGAAGGCTTAGTTTCCTTCATCTAGTTTATTTCTTATTTTGGGTACCTAATCAGGCCTTGTTGTTGGGACCCATCTGTCCTACTTTCTGCAGTAGTTTCTTAGGTTTTTCTTCTCCCTAAGCTTATCTTAAGGGGGGGTGTTAGAGTAATAGTCTATCGAGTTATTAATTAAATCATTATGATCTAATTACTAACTCACCTATTCACTCTAGTTGCTTAAGCTAACCTTAGGATTTTCCTTTTAGGGTTTCATGATTCCTTTTATAAGGATTCACCTCTTAGTTTTCTTTATGGAGTTTTTTCACATCTCATTGTAATCTAGAAACATATCATTAATATATTGTTTTCTGTTGCATACGATGTCTCCTCTGCCTTTTTGGCAGCCATAGTTTTTCTTCTTCTATCTTTGTCTTGCTTCTTTCTTGTGACAGTTGTGCATGCAGGTATTCTTGGGAGGATTTGTGTTTATCAAATTTAACACAGTCTACAAAGCACCAAATTTAAAACTTCATCCAATGATCCTAGAGGAGATAGATCCAATAGGAGCCCATTGCCAAATTCCTCCTAAGGTACTGTTGATTCAAAAAATTTAAAGTTTATATCATCGCACCATTCAAAATCTAGGCACATTAGATATGAATCAAGCATATGAGGAACTTTGTGTGGATGGAAACCTAAAGCTGGAATACAAGCACCTCAAAGTCAAGGGTTTAACCCACATCTTGCATATGCCAAAGAATTTCCAGATAAAAGAGATTAGCTTTATTCTAATCCGCATTCCTGACATGCATTTGTGGTTGGAGAAACCCATGAAAATCACTAAGATGTTGGTACATTGAGTGACAGGGTACCCAATGCTTGATAAACCTAAGGTGACTAAAACCCTACCCCGAGCATATCTAGCTAAGAAGACTCTTGCCAAGTGGGATGGAAGAGTCATGAAGTTGAATGGGGTCACTGACATGGAGCTAAAGTTTGAAATTCATGTAATTGCACATAAGATATATAGTTCCAGTTGACCAAATAGTGTTCCATGTGAATCTATGGACTTTGAATACAAAGTGGTGAAGAAAAATCTATCATTTGACCTAGCCAAGTTGCATCTCATCCAACTGAGCAAAAACATGGAGAGCATCCAGACATCTAAGACCAATCCGTGTAAGTTTGGTTCACTCTTGGTTTTCTTATTCTTTTATGTTCAGAATTTTTTCCCTTCAAAGGGCACAATTATATGGAAGAAGGATAGCCCTATAGTTTATCAGATCAATGAGTTTATAGAAGAATTGGTAGACAATTTTGAAAGCATCATGAATACTTACTTTGAGAATTATAGAGAGAAAATGCAGAATAGATTTAGAATTCCCAAACAATTGGTAGAAGATTATAAGGATGATATAAGTTTCCTAGTTGACTATGATAGAGTGCACATCCAAGCAGTCAAGCCTAGGGTTGCATGGGTGAAACCTCTTAAATATGACGTTAACATTGATGAGACCAGAGATATTATTGAGGCTCTTATCAATGAGCATGTTGATCCTAAAATAGCATATTTTGGTACTTATGAAGAAGCTAAGGGAAGAATAACATTGGAAATAAAAATTCCCAAATATTGAAGAGATGAAGGAAAAGAATTGAGAAGTTTGGAAAGGAATATGGCAAGTCATCAGACTCTCCTCTTTTGATCACTGAAGGCAAAGAGGATGACATAAAGGAAGAAGAAGAACTTGAGAAAGAAGAGGAAGAAGTAGAAGAAGATCCTCCTAAGAAGAAGAGGCAAGCCCCTAAGAAAATATTGAAGGCCTCTACCCCTGCCTTCACTGCAAACAAACCCAAGAGATCCAAATGAAAACAAATATTGCCAAAAGAAGATGATGAAGAGGAAGAATCAGTTACATTCAAGAAGCCACCATTTACTGTTGAGAAAAAGGTAGAACAATTTAAGGAAGGTAGTGGTATGTCAAGTCTCAGATCACTTAAGTATGCTTCTAGAACCAAGGATGAACAGAAGTTGGTTGAGGATGCATTAGTGGAGAAGATGGAAAAATGGAAGTATGATCCATCTGAATTGAAAAGCCAAATGACTAAAGACCTTCGTAAGGCAATCACCATTCAATGGAACAATGCAGTATAGATTGAAAGGGACATAAAAAAAACCTTGAAGCAAGTCATGCCTACATTGATTGATAAAGAGGTAAAAGATGCTATGTCTAAGTATGAGAGTATACATACTCCAAGGTTTAAAACCTTTCAAGTTTTGGGCAAGAAAATAGAGGATGTTGTGTAGGCTGCAGATAGGTTGTGGAAGTCCATTTTTTATGACAAGGGAGACAAAGAAGATGATAGATAGCTGAATCGAGTATAGACCCTTATGTATAGGTTAAAGATGAATAACTACCAGAGGTACAGATTATTGAGGAATCTGATGCAGAGAAGATCGTACTGACAGTGATGATATCCCTGCTCTAATCACCTAGTTCATTTATCTTACCTCCAAGCAAGGAAAAGACCACAGAGTCTATATTAGGTTTAGTAGGAACCAAGAATCAAGATCTACCTACTGGGCCAAGCTAGACCGAGTCATAGCAGGACACTGTAAATATTTCAAACAGTTGGTACTGATTCTGTAGTTGGCACAATGACAGTTAATGACCTACTTCAATTGAACACTGAGGATAAGGATGATGATGGAAAAGGTAAGGAAATCATTCCTTCACCTAATTCCAAGGTCAAGGGTAAAGTAAAGGAAACAATTACTGATGAATTTGACCTTGAGGAAGACATTGTAATTCCTAATTGGGATCTTTCTAGCCTAACAGCAAAGCAGATGGACATCCTTGGGGAGCTACAGAAGAAAATGGCAAAACAATAGAATCTCTAAGCTGAGAAGCAAAGGAACGGAGTAGTAGAGGACAAGAAAGGTATATTCCTTGATAAACTAGAGATTGAAGTCAATGAGAAATACTCTATAATGGAACAACTTGTTGACATAGTTCACAAGTTTAACCATGATCTAAGTGGTCATGATAAATTAATGCAGAAGGTAGAGAGAAAATTTAAGAATAAGGTTCTAGAGAATGTTGTAGGTAAAATTGCAATAGATTAAGTGAAGCTATCCACTATTATCAGATCTCTAGAAACTACTGTAAATAATGTTGTTGCATTGTTTGTAAAGTTGAGTGACACATACAATTTTACCATAGAAATAAAGAGTAAGTTGACAAAGATTGACATTGATTTGAAGGAAAGTGCAAGCCAGTTGGCACTTGATCCTAGTTCCAGTTCAGCACATTTTATTAAGATTAGGTATTTGACTGATCTGCATGTAGAGCTACTAAGGGAAGAAGGAAGTACAAGGGAAAATATAGAGTATATCATAGGATATATGAGGAAATACATGTACAAAGAAGAGGAAGGAATATATATAACAAAGATACAAAAATAGTTTTGAAAAATTAAAAATATAGAGTCAATTGCAGCCGAGTTGTAGAGCAATAGTCAAAACCGAGCTAGAACCCAAGCACATGGTAACGGGGAGTTTTGACTTATCACTTTGTTTGATCAAAGTTTTTGTTATGATAAGTGTTTTTGTCACTAATGCCAAAGGGGGAGATTGTAGACCTTATGGCAAGGCATATTTTCAATTGGTTCCAAAACACTTAGTTATTTATATGATTACTATGTTAACTGAGCCAAAATATTGAAGTGTTGATTGAGCTAAGAAGTTGCAGTGTCAACTGAGCAGTTAGTTCCAAGAATTATCTACTGAGTCACTAGTGTTACTTGAGTTGCATACCATCTCCAAGTGATCAATGTGGACCGAGAACCCACTGTCAACCGAGTGCCAGAGTTGCCAAGTTCACTGTATTGCCTGAGTGTCAGTATATCACCCGAGTGGATTACTGGACCCAAGTATCAGCATTGAGATGACTTAGTAAATATTTTTTGATACTATTTCATATGATAGTAGCCAAATTTTGGAGTTAATTGATTTAGATAGGTATATATGTAAGATACTTTGTTTATCCAAATAAAAAAAGACATATCATCAATCATTACAACAAAATTGAATACATGTATAGATGTGAATACAAAAGTATAAAGGAACATCAGAGACTGATCTATCACATTCAAGTGATCATTTATACATTAAATGATCTTATTCAAAAAATTAGAGTTTCATATTAGATCATTCATTGATTCATCCTAACAGGTGTATCAGTCAAATCCTTTAACAAGGTGGACCTAATAGTCCTTCACAAATCTCCTAAAAAAGTGCATGCTTAACTGTATTGTATAAATCCTTTCACAAGGTAGACCTAATAGTCCTTATTTTTTCTAACAGGGCAGACCATCAGAAGTGGTCAATAGTAAGTTTTAACCGGCCAACTTTATTACTACTGTTCTAAAGCTTGTGGGTATCATCCCCACCCCAGTTTTACTTTCTATTTGGAAGGCTTCTGGGTCACCATATCTTGTGTCAAGTGTTATGAATATTTATTTCTTTTATGTTCCATGCATGCAATTATATTATACAATCAAATAAATGATATAATTTTATTGGTTCCTGATTCACCCCCTCTCTGTCACCTAGCCTACAATATATTTCCAACATTCTCTACATATTATGGGTCATAAGGGTTGTTAAGGGGTCTTAGGACACATTGATGTGCCCTAGGACCCCTTAGAACTCCTATGACCCCTTAGGACACCTTACCAAACACTAATGAATTATAAGGAGTCCTAAGGGCTCATTAGTGGTCTTAAGGGGTCATATGACACATTAGTATTTCCTAGAACCCCTTATGACCCCTTAGGACCCTTTGCATCATGTAAGATGTATGGTAAGGGGTCCTAAGGTCCCCTAAGGGGTCATAAGTGGTCTTAGAACACATTAAAGGGCCACAATCGGTCATAAGGGGTCCTAGGACACACTGATGTTTCCTAGAACACCTTACAACCCTTGAGGACCCTTTATGACCCCTAAGGTGTACGGTAAGGGGTCATAAGTCTCTCTCTCTCTCTCTCTCTCTCTCTCTCTCTTAACATGGTTTAGCTAAAACCACTCTTAAACATCCTGAAAGTATATACATAAAATGTAACTTAAGTATAAGAAAGGAAGAGTATGTAACTTATACTTAAATGTTTGACCTAGTGCTAGAATTGGCTTGGCAGGGCCTGTTGGGCTTTCTCCCTCCCTCCCTTAAGCCTTTTCTTAAGGTTTACATGTCATATACATTCTATAGTGTGTACACACTATAGTGCGCACACACTATTGGTTTTGATTGCCCAATACCTAGGCTCAGGAAATCAAATCCATAATGTGTGCACCCTATATCATGTGCGCGTTATTGGACATACACCCTATTAATTTTGTGGGACCTAAAAAAAATTTTGGCATCTTTTTTGTCCCCCATATTTGTGCATATACCCATATAGTGTAAGATGCATTTGGAAGCCTTCCAATGAAGTTCATGTGGCTCCATCATGAAATATGAAATAATGCCAACTGTAAATGAAATTCTAGATCAAGTGTGAGTCATGTAGATGTGGATACCAACATGTTGATGATACAAAGTGGTATCAACCAATGGTGTAGAGAACTTTTCCTCAAGCTTGAATCCACATAGAAAGGGAGTTTGTGCAAGTTTACAATCATTTATGTGAAAATGAGAAAAAATATCAAGAGCATACTTGGGTTGTGCAAGAGAGATCCTAGAAGAAGTTTGAGTGACCTTAATCCTAAGAAAATAGTACAAGAGACCTAAGTCAGACATGGAAAATTGATTATCTAGATAGGTCATGACATGTGTAATGATGGATGAAGTGGTCTCAGTGACAATCAAGCCATTAACATAGAGAAATAAAAATAGAAGAGTATCCTCTTGCCTCAAAATGTACAAATATTTAGATTATAGTGATATCCAGAGAATCCATGAGAGAGAATAAATGTGTCCATCTTGGCATACAAATCCCAAGGGGCCTATTTGATTCCTTAGAGAGACTTCCTCAATTTGTAAACAAATGAAGAATCTTTAATAAATCCTTGTAGTTGATCCACATAAATCTCTTCATGTAGATCCCCATCAAGAAATTGACTCTTCACATCTATTTGTTGTACAAACCAACATTGAATTGTAGCGATAAAAAGTAATAGGAAAATGGATTCCATCTTGGCTACAAGGGAAAATATCTCATTGTATTCAATACTAGGAATCTAAAAGGATACCTTGGCCATAAGTCATGTTTTAAACTCATCAACTAATCCATCTGTTGTAAATTTAGCTTTAAAGGTCCAATTATACCAAACAAAATTTCTTCCCTTAGGAAATTGAAATAGATGCCATGTTTTATTTTAAATCAAGGTGTTTTAATTTTCCTCTATGGCCAAATACCACTTAGCAATACATGATACTTCATGAAATGACTTTGGATATGAATTTGTAGAAATAAAAGATGGTGTAATTTCATGATGTTGTGACTGAGTGTTTCGAGTATTTGAGGGATCCTAAACAAGTGTGCATGTGGACTCAAGTATTTACATAGAGGCCTATATAGAGATGAAGGAGGAGAATCCTCATCCTCATAATCTAAACTATGAAAAGAGGAAGAGGAATCCTCATCATCAACTCTATTGAAAATCATTTGATTTGCTATCGAATTCCACAATGGAGGAAGGAAGATTAGATGAAGAGTGAGAAAATTTTTCCTCAAATTGCACACTTCATTAAATGAAGAGCTCATTTGTCTCAAGATACATAAGTTGATACCCTTTAACACCATCAGGATGACCAACAAAGATATAAGGCTAACTCTAAGGTTGAATGGTATGATACTTCTTAGAAGGAATGTGAGCCCATGCCGTGGAGACAAAAGCTATAAAGTGTCACACAATAGGACTCCTACCACACTAAGCTTCAAAGGGATTAATTCCCCTCAATGACTTATGTGGAACATTTTTCTAAATGTGAGAAGCATAATTTATATATTTTTCCCAATACTTAGCTGTAAGGGAGTACACATAGATCATACAACTAGCCATCTCCTTCAGGAAATATATTTTTTCTTTCCCACACCATTCTACTGAGGTGTTTAGGTGATGATATCTTGAATATTTATGCCTTCAAGAGTCAATTTTTTTTAAATCATTGGTTCACATATTTCCTACAATTATAAGTGAAAATGAATCTTGAAAACCTTTCTATATTGTTTTTCAGCATGATCCTCAAATTCCTATATTATTTCAAATCTTATCTTTTTTGTCAAAGAAAGTAGACCCAGGTGTATCTTGAAAAATCATCAATAAAGATGAGAAAGTAGCAAGCCTTACTTAAAAACAAAGATGGAAATGGACCTGCCACATCACTATGAACTAATTTTAGGACATCTGAAGCCCTACAAGCCTTCCCATTTTCAAATCTTTCCTCAAGGTTTTTCCCGAGGCACAACCTAAACAAACTCCATTTGAGAAATTGTTATGCCCTGCATACCTGTCCCCACATTTTGTTGGAAAAATGTTTGGTCCCCATTTTTTCTTTTGGTTCTTCCTTCATTTCTTTTTGGCCTTTTTTTTTTCTCTAGCCTTTGCCTCCACATGGCCATTGTTGTGTTCCCTTTTGGTCTTCCTTACATTGGGGCTCAGTCCCGGAGTGTTTTGTTTCTTTGTGTCAGCTAGATTCTGGACTCCAGGATTCTTGTGCCATTGCTTCCTCTTTATTTAGAGGGTGTGGTTGCATGGTTTTCCCTAGGCCCAAAGTCCAGAGGTATTCCTTTTTCTCGTGACTTACAGAAGGAAATGGTGCATTTTCACCTAAAGGGTATAAATTGGGTTTCACTTGTTATTTTTACATTTACCATGAACAAATTACCTTCAGAGTGAATTAAGAGCAATTTGTGTGATTTCACAGAGAGCTAAGTGCAATTTTCTTCAGGAGTTAATAGTGATTTGAAGTGACTAGGTGTGTTGCAAGATTCCTGCAAGGTTCTCAGCGTGTTCATGGGGTTTGAAGCTTCCATTTGCAAAAAACCTCCCATTCCCTTTCCTCCCACATCCTCTAGTTTTTTGGTAGGTCCATCTTGCCCTTCTCCTTTTTCTTCTCTTTTTTATTTTTTCTTTCATTCCTAGTTTTCCTTTTCTTTGTTTATTTTTTGGGTCATTTTCGTCACCTCCTATTGGTGGGATGGCTTTGCAGGAAGGTTGTCCGCCTTCTGTGCACTATATATTTATGTACATTTGTAGATAATGTAGGTTCTATGTAAATAGTTGTAGATAGTGTAAGTTAGTTTTAAATCTATGTAGATATGTAAATAACTGTAAATTCTTGTAAATAGCTATATTTTTGTAGGTTAGTTGTTATGTCTGTTGTAAATTTTTTGTTCTTTGGCCTCTTGTGTAAATGATGCTCATAGTGGGTGTCTCTCTATTTTGGTCTGTGTATTCCATCATGTCTGACCCATCCTGTGGCGTGCTCACCATGCCCTCTATATTGTCAAACCCAATTCAAGCTTTCCCACCTAGTTTTTTGTTGGACTCAAACTCGACACCTCACCTATTCGAGTTGTGACCTTTCTCTCTCCTCCCATCACTTCAACATTCATGGCAGGATTAATTCCCCCATGCCTGAGCATTTAAAATCATCCCAAGTGGAATTCATTATTTTCATGTTAAGACAAGTGTCACCTTAAATGCCATTATTCCATTCATTTCATGACCATGTGATGACCCATGTTAGCCCAGTACGACTTATTGCCCAGTCACTTCAATAATAGATAGTTTCTCTAGACTCTAGGCTTCCCATAATCCTCGGTCTTCATCTCATTTTTTGCATGAACTAGAATCCCCAAAACCTTTGGGTATTAATCAAAATCAAAGTAAGCAATTGTTTATTACATTTTTAGGATTTGATGCAAGCTAACATCTTTTTGAGGACAAGTGTGAAACGGCAATGAAATCTTCAGAACCCAAAAATTTATTTAATTACTTGTATTAATGGTTGTCCAATCTTGCAGGCTATCAACAATTCATCAATAAATATGTTTAAGGTAGCTTCCCCTCTCAGAAGTCTAGAACTCCCAACCACCTCAACAAGAACATCCACCAAGTCAAGGGTCGAGAAAGCACCAGAGAAGCTCTCGCTCAAGTCCAAATATCCAAAGGATGGTATCCTTGTGGGATCCAAGGTGGATTCTAAGTTACAACTGATCACCGACACAGAGGTTGGACCATGGGACAAATTACAAGGCATAGTAAGAACAATTTTCACTCAGTGTTCCATCAGAGATAGTATGGAAAAGAACATGGCCGCCTCCAGCATCATCAAATTTGCCTGCTTCCCTTATTTTGTGCAGGCCTTGGAGTTGATTCTAACTCTGGCCAAACATTACAACACCACCATTAGATCTGTTATACTTACTACTCCTCTTCTAATGGGCTACCCAACGCCCATAGTATCTCTCAATGCTCCTACTCTAGCTTCAAGACTGGGAATCCCCCAGTTTTCTAATTCTATTGTCATCTCCCAAGCCATGTCGCTACCAGAGTTCAATAATGTGTAGCAGGCTACCAGGAACCACCTCAACACCCATTGGCTGAAGACTCCAAAGAAGGACTATAAGAAGATGAAGTTGGAGATCCCCCACACAGATTTCAAATAAAGAATACAGGTGGGGATCATCTTTTTATGCCAGGTCTTTAAGAAATCACATGCCCAGGAGTTCTCAACCTGGATGTATTACTTTTTGTATAGTATCACCACCAACGGGCAAAATTTTGACTACGTAGCCATTGTTGCCAATCATGTAGATTTTTAGCTGAAAAAGGTCAATGAGACATTGAAGTTCTACATGACTTCATATTTTCTATGGGCACTAGCACAATAGAGACCCATAATTCAGGGTTTAGTTACAGTGGGTGTCCTTGGGACCGGACCTAGCCAGAGTGTGCCTTGGGATCATTTTCCCCAAATTCAATGGGAAGCCAACTTATCCAATTTTTGTTGAGTAAACGATACCTTAATTTAACTCAAAATTTTGATACCATCTCAGGATGTTGGTTACCAGCTGTCAAAGGAGGCTATGGCCTTGGTGAGTTCATACAAAAATTATTTTATTCAATTTCACCAACATTCTTATATTCGGGTGACCAGATTCTCCCGCAAGCCCTACCTATTACACAAGCAGTGTGGGGATAGGATTATTTTGGTGGAGTTTTGCAAGAAAATCCTAGAGCTCCATGCACTTTATGGAGTCAAGAAATTTACCTCCATCCCTTTCTTGATCACTTGCAGGAATTACTCTTGCAACCTTGCAACGGCCAAAGAGATCGATAATGAGCTAAAAAGTCTAGGGATGGAAGAATTCTATCTAGTGTGGACCAATTTTGATCTGCTTGGTAAAATAAACACAACATTGTCCCAGGCGACAAAGCCCCACGAGCCTCACTTGGAGGATTTTTGGGCAGATTGCCAAGATGATTTTGATGTCTGGGGTTGTTGATGTATGTAGCATCGGTCAGATAAATAAATCTGACTATATGATTATTATGAGAAATGATTTATTACTTATACATATATATATATATTAATATATATAATAATAATTTTATATATTAATATGCATATATATATATATGTATAAAGTTTATCTATATTTATTCTTATAATAACTATATAGTTAAATTAATAAATTAGATTAATGAATAGACATGTCTCTTCTTGTCTTTGCCATGTATATATACAAGAGATCGATGCATTTGGAAAATACATAAAATGAAAGCAGTGTAAATACATTTGCAATTGATCTCTAAAAATCAACATGGTATCAGAGCCAAGTTCCTTCTATAAAGCTTAACAGCTTGAAGGTAGATCTTCAAAGCCGGTCTAAGGAAAATTCGATCATATTATATAAGCAAAGATGTGAAATATCTATAATTATAACTTGTCATTGTTGACACGACTAAGAGGGCAGTTATTCATGCATCAAGTGCATGGCCTAGTGAAGGTAAAATGAAGATCAAATGGAAATATAGTAGAGCCTGGTCATGGACTGTGAAAACTTGAGTAGGGCGTTATTGCAGAGTCATATTCTCCTTGAGAGGGCACAAACTATATTCAAAGGCAATAGAAACAACAACAAGTTGAATCAAGCCAAGCCGGGAATACTGATGAGATAGAGTTGAGAGTGACAAGGCCCATGAATAGTAGATTTGTTGTAGAGTCATTCTGAAAGAAGATCTACAAGCCACAATGGTCATGAGTCAAGGATGAGATGGATTGCATTTCCTAAGAGATAGAATGATCTCACATCATGAGGGCCTGAGGATGATGTATTTGCAGAGTATTTTTCATAACGATGGCGATGGTTGTGTAAGACAAGGTGGTGAGGAGATGTTGTGTCAAAGAAGAAAACATATATGCCCAGAGTGTCACAGCTAAGAGCATGGACTTTAGACATCCAAAGTGAAGATAATCATGATAGTGCCATAAATAGAGATGAGCAGGGTCTCAAAATATATGGCAATGGCTGTAGTAAATTGATGAAGACTTTGTTATCCTTTTTTTTAACAAACAGTTATTCAATCTTGGAATATAGGACCAATCTAAAAAATGGTTCCTATTTGAAATTCATTGCAAACCTCCAAAAATCACATGTTTATTAGGAAATGACTGGAAACTTCCCACACAAAGAAAGTGGGACAATCACGGGACCCGATGTAAAAGGAGTTTCATTGTAATCGTCAAACTAGGTGACAAGAGTATCTTCTAAAAAGAATCTTTGTTCTTGGACAAAGGCCTCTTTGGCACATCTACCTTAGTTCATGTCACCATTGTGAGCATGAACTTATGTCTGAATGACAACCTAAGCTCCAATTTTGTTGCCCAGAAGATTATGGTGTGTAAGCGAGGCTCTATAGCGCGGGTAGAGAAGGGCGAAATTTTCAAAGTAACAGGAGGTGCGGGGATGATATTGGTGGTGGATAAAGATTCCAAAGAGGAAATCATAGCAAATGCCTGCAAAGCATACTGTGCATCTTCATTTTCAAGCAAGGGCAAAGGCGGAATTTAACTGTAAGGATTCTCAATTAGAAGACATAAGCCACAGATTTGGTAGCAAACTCTCATTTCCAGCTTAGTTCCTGTGTCTTGGAGCACAATCTCTAAACTCCCTTAATATTATGATGAAGTGTATAATCGATCCAAAGATATCAGATGATTTCATAAATTCTTGTGCGTGAATACAAATATTAGTTCGATGACTAAGTATGAATATTGATGATTGTAGTGGCTCAAAATTTGAATATATCAATAAGATTACAATCGAGTAATCTGATCATTTATAGGAAATATACATGTTGATGATCCAATCTGGAATGATGATTGGTCTGATGGTATTGAAGATTGAACACAAAACAAACACTCAATATAAAGATAACTGGCATATCACAGACTCCAGATATAATGCTTGCTTGAGCAGATCAATACTCCTGTGAAACTCTCATCCATAAGATTATGTGAATTGGGGTGTATGTAAATTGGGGTCCATTACCAGCACAGTGGGTTTGACTTTGCTAGTCCCTTAATTGCCTCATTTCCTAGAAACAAAGTATATGGGAATCATGTTGTAACAAAGGCATTAAATGATGTGGTGTGCTCAGTAGTCTGTCATGAGTTTGTCATGAATTGCCCAGGAGTATCATACATATATAGAGATAAGTATTTTATACCCTTGAATAATGTTCATGAATTTTTGAGTCATTAATTCATGCTATAATATTAAAATAGTAAATCTTGTATGCTTCTATCATTGGTATTTCCCTTCAGGATAGTTTAGTTTTATGAACTATTTGTAATCTCTCTTTGGAATGCCTTTAGGATGGATCAAAAGGCATAAGAAATTGCATTCAAGGGAAATAAAACATGATACTTGCAGTTATGGAACTGAATTGAAGATGGACATTATTAGATTCAGAGGGAGTATGGAAATCTATTAGAGGCAACCTTGGACGAGAAGGTTAGAAGGTTGATATCACATTATGAAGAATTCTTACATTTCATCTAAGGCAACCTTGAACGATAAATTCAAGAGGTTGATGCATGCATTTGGAGCTTCAGATAGAAGCCACATTATCATGAATGTTTGGTGTTGCCAATCCTAGGGATAAATCCATATTTTATTACATTACTCATGTTACTATGGAATCATACATGTACATTTGTGTAAGAGAAACTACTCCTACGAATAAAGTTGTGATCAAAATTTTAACATGGTGTAAATGATCATATACCAGATGATGAGAGTCTCTTGGAGCAAGAAATTTTCATAATTAAGACCATGTATGCTTTCGTAATAGAGGGAGCTACTAGAGGATCTAACAAATTGATCTTTGAGGATTTTTATCATAGTGATTTAGAGGGAGTAGACCGTGTCAAGATGATCAATAGTTAGAGTACTAGGATTCATAGGATGGAGTTTTTTTAGCATCTATGATCTGTTATTTGAGATTCCTTATCATTATGTGAGAGAAATGGTGGATAGGAATGCGATTCAGTTGGAATATATCAGTACAGGAGATCAGAAAGAAGATATACTCACCAAGCCACTTACCGAACAAAAGTTGAATACTTCAAGAAAAGTCTTGGTATGATTGAATTGTAATTTGCATTGTAATCTTTACTGATATATATAAGATGTTTAATGTGTAAAATTCTTTTTTCATGTGTTGATATATGACTTTATGTGCTCTACCTCTTGTGTTCATCTCTAAAAGGTGATGATCTTTTGGAAATGAATACTTGTATTCAAACATTATAAGATGATGATCTTGTAATGTTGATATCATGCTGACTTGATATCATTCATGGATGTGCCATGATCTGTTATGGTAGACATTAGGTGACATAATGTTAGTGCACATACCATAGCTAGGATGTATAAGGAGAATGTGATATTCTCGAGCATATCATCCTTTAAGTGTCGCGAGGTATGTGATACTTATCATCACGTGTTATGTGATGTTTGTCTTCACGAGATATATGAGACTTCTTATCATGAGTTATGTGATATGCTTTGTGCCATGAGTTATGTGACACCTCATGAGTTATGTGATACTTATCATCACATGTTATGTGATGTTTGTCTTCATGAGATATGTGAGACTTCTTATCACGAGTTATGTGATATACTTTGTGCCATGAGTTATGTGACACCTCACAAGTTATGGGATACTTATCATCGTGTGTTATGTGATGTTTGTCTTCACAAGATATGTGAGACTTCTTATCATGAGTGATGTGATATCTATACTCATAGATTTTATTGTGACGTATTCTTGTTCACACTCTTTATCTTCCCTAGCTAAGAGGGAGTGTTGATGCATAGTAGTTTAGATCAAATATAAGGATGATTGTTTTGATTATTTAAATATGAGTATGTATGTATGTATGTCAGTTCACAATGTGAACTAGCATATATACACACATATGCATTACTTGTGCCTATAAGAATAATCATTCTAAGTCCTTGTATATCATCGTATAAAAATCTGTGTAAATAGATTCCTTTCATCTTTTTTGGCCATGTATCAAGCAATGAACATTGGCGGTTGCATTCTACAGATCAAGTAATGATCGTATATCATCTATATTAAGGATCATGTAATGATCCGATACTATGCACAACAATATAGCATGCAATGCTTATAATGTAATGTTTATTGCTTGTATTGGAAGGTGACAATCTTACAATAACTTGACCTTCCATTATAATGACAAAGCTTGTGATAGAATCGCTGATGGAGGCAATCCACCTGAGAGCTTGTGGATAGAATCACCGATGGATAGAATTATGTAATATATATTGATTTCATCATGAGGATTAATGCTATCAAGTGTCATAAGTGTTGACATTGATTGATTTATCCTCCCTAGCTAAGAGGGAGTGTTGATGTATGTAGCATCGGTCAGATAAATAAATATGACTATATGATTATTATGAGAAATGATTTATTACTTATACATATATATATATATATATATTAATATATATAATAATTATTTTATATATTAATATGCATATATATATGTATAAAGTTAATCTATATTTATTCTTATAATAACTATATAGTTAAATTAATAAATTAGATTAATGAATAGACATGTCCCATTAAGGGACATGTCTCTTCTTGTCTTTGCCATGTATATATACAAGAGATCGATGCATTTGGAAAATACATAAAATGAAAGCAGTGTGAATACATTTGCAATTGATGTCTGAAAATCAATAGGGGTCAAAAGTATGAAAGGAGGATAAAAGGAATGATGAAGCATCTTGGCCTTTGGACCTTTCCAAAAGAATTTTCAGATAGCCCTTAGAGGACCCATCATACAAATTATAGGGGATTGATAAGTTGGATCTCCCTCCAGTGGATTGGGACACCCTGAAAGTTTTGACAAAAGAGGACGTGACTCAGGGCATCGTGCAACACAGTCATGAGTATTTTGCACAAGTATGTCAGAAAAGCACCCGCCGGGAGGGTCCATTTTTGTGGGCGTCCACTTAGGCCTCTAAAATATCCAAATAGAGAAAAGATAAGGGGAAAGCAAAGGAGAGCACCCCAGGCCTAGTCCCATCCTCAGTTCCAGCACCAATAATGTAACAACTTCACACCCAGCTTGAATCACCCTGACAGGTGGGCGAAACAATAAGCACAAGGATTTTTCTTGGTCTCCCAGTCACTCCTATAGGATTCACTCTTCCTATAGGATCACCATCACTTGCAACACTTATGAGCCACGTGTGAAATATAGAGGATGAGAGTGCAACTATTCTTAATGTTAGGGTCCACTGCAAATGAGGAGGAAGAAACCAAGAATAGATAACCCTCCACAAAGCACAGATGCAGGCCCCAAAATATTGGGAAAAATTCTAGTGGAGGTCATCCCTTCCTCTCTCGAAGCATAGAATCCTCTGGAGGCATCCCCTCCCCATGAAAGTTTTGATGATATCTTCTAGGATGAGGACTTGGTAAATCTATAGGAAGATGTGGAGAGGGCAGTGGAAGAGATCACCACACAAGAGGCAAAAATATCCCTGGGGTGGTGGAAGGGCAAGAAAAAGAAATTTCCCTGAAAGAAGAAGTCTAGGAGAAAGAGAAAAAGAAAGAGAAAGAGAAAGAGAAGGAAAAGGTAAATATACCAAGTGTGGAAGAAACACCAGTCCCTGGGACTAAGACAGAAGGAAGGAAAATACAAGATGAGTAGCCGATATTGGCTGGGGAAACCGGTCCCTCAGGAAAAACCATATCCCCAGTTGTCATGCTCCAAACACCTCTTGTTACTTTGGGTGACCCTTTACCCCAGAATCCAATATTTGGCAAGGTGGTCTCGGCAACACAACAGTTAGATCCAGGCCAAACACCTCCACCCCCTCTGGAAAATGTGCCCTCAGATGAGAATGTCTTGATAGATAATGCCAAAGAAGTCCATCAGCAAAAAGATGCAGGGGAGAACCCTGAAGAAATGGATATAGATGTCGTGGGTGCTAGGGAAGGCAGGGTCCCCAGCACTATAGATGAAAATACCACTAAGGTGGGAGAAATAGGTAATCCTAGGAATAGAGAAGAGGAGTCCACAAAAACTACAGATGCCGAAGAAGTGTGACCAGCCCCCAAAGGGGACCCCAGTATCTAGGACTTAGCTATAATACCACCCCTGCCACCACAGTGGTTGGTAGAGTCCATAAAAAGGAAGGCCTTGAAAGCAGTGAGAGTTTCCCTCTCTCTGGCCGAAATGATGGCTGAGAACCAAGAGGCTCAGAAGCCTAAAAAGGCCCAGACCCTCGATACTCGTCAGATCAGTCCGGGGGGAAATACCATTGCAATGGTTGCAACACCTCCCCCAAATGCAGAAGAGGTAGCAGTAGGAGCTGCAGAGTATACAATCATAGAAGTTCCTTTGGGGAGGAGAAACAAACATGGAGAATTGGACCTGTTGAGAGAGGCCAGCCGGGCAATTGAGGTCTGATATGACAAGAAGGCCCAAAAGCTAAAGGAGGAAAATGAGACCAATGAAAATCTCCTCAGGCTTCTTATAGAACTGGCACAGCCATTGGCTATAATTCCTTTGGATGCTTCCACATCTAGAACACCGCTTTCGTAGGGTGACATTGATGCACTGAGACAAATGAAAAAGAAAGCGCAAGCAATTGATAACTAGGTGGCTGAGAAGGTAGGATCTGTAAGGAACTTCCTGATAGCTACACTCCCAGACCTCCATTAGGCTAGTAACCTATTGGGCCAAGTGAACGGCGTCATTTCCAAGTGGGAGGGGGAGATAGAAAAATACGAAGAATGGATAAGTGAATTAGAAGAAATAATGAACATCGGGGAGGATATTGTAACAAAGATGGGAATTTTAGGGGATGAAAATTTTGGGTTCCTCTGGGTCCAACACTCCAGACTTGGTCTCAAAATCAAGACAAGCAAGCAACTGGTAGTGGCCTTAAAGGGTAAAGTCCCAAAAATTGAAAATTCTTTAAATTTATATGTGGCATTTGTTACAAGGGTTTCGACAGTCGATCCCTTCAACACTGAGACATGCACTCTGATGCATTTTGTTGTAAGAAAATCTGATGAAATAATGGAGTCATGGTTCCAAAATCCCAAATATTTTTGTGCAACAAATATTTTGTGTCTCTCCCGCATGATGCTCCGGGCCCACAATGCAACAAAGATAGGGGTAGAGCTTAAAGAAGGTGCCCAAGATGTTGACAAAAGTTGGAGGCGGCCAAAGGGTGCCAAGATTGTATAAAGGACATAGACAAAGAAGGAATCCTCTAGATCTTGGAGGTGTTCAAAATATTATAATGAAATAAAGTCCTCCTGTCTCTAGAGATTTTCATCAGCAAGGCAAAGTTTTGCAAATTTGTTATTCTTTGAGCGTGAGCTCCTGGACTCTAGAATTCTGGGTCCAAGTTTTGTATTCAATCACAGTGACCTGCATTAAGGTTCCCCAGAGCTGACCGATCACTTTCAAGTAGTTAATAAGGATCATAATGTAGGTGATCTAGATAATGACATGTCAGGTAGAAGAGATTGTTCTGACAGACGTCTTCTTATTCCCCTGAGGCACAGCTCCCACAATAACTACCTGGTGTGCATCGAAGATAGGGAGCCACAATTTTCATTAATGAGGAATGTAGGCTAGGTTAACAGGATCATAAAATTTCTTCCATAAGTACCTTAGCTCTCTTCTCTAGGATGATTCTTCTAGATTTATCCTCTATCTTCTTCTTCTGTCTCGTCAGACCTTTGTGCATCTCGAGGTGATTGTAACTGGTGCAGGTAGCACCAACCACAGATAATGTATTATAGTTAGCAAGTGTACAGGTAGATTAGGTCAATTTTTAGGTCAATTTTGTGTATAAATAAGAATTTTGATGCCATAACAAGGGTCACTAAAATTGTTGATTTTCCAGTCTAGTAGTAATAGAAGCATTATATTTTCAAGTTCATTGAAAATAGCATTTTACTTTCAATTTCTCTTAGTAGCTCAATGCTCAATTGTTCTCAGTAGCTTAGAATTCTCCCTTAGAGCCATGAATGTATTCACTAGTGATACTAAAATATTTTCAAGATAATTAAGGAAGGAAGAACATCTTGTGGCCATGTGTTATTGTTGTTTTGATATCTAAAGTTGGCAAACATCTTTTGTGCAGTATGTTTTCTTATGTCCTTTTATCCTATATTTTAGTTTAGATTAATGATCTTATCTCCCTTTGCTATTGACTGCATATGAATCGCTGGTTCATTTTATATTTGGTATTTAGTGCAGTTTTCATGCGTTGGAGCATTTTTTGATGTTTGAATATATATTGAATAACTATAGGTAGAAATATACGTCTAACCTTGATCTATCTTTTCAATTTTTCTTTGATAATCCAAGTTCTTGCAGGAAATTCCATCCCTTTTGAAATCCCTTAGAAGACGAGTAAAAACTAGCTATCCCCTCAAACAATAGTCACCTACCCAATTTAGCTCCCCCACACCATCAAGAGCCGACTATGAGGTGCTTGAAGGCTAGGAGAATTCATTCTCCAATAAACCTTTATAGGCAAAGTTGGTCAATACCCTAGTACCCAATGAAAACTTGTTTATGTTGGTGGAGCCAATCACAAAGACCCATCAACAAAAATTGGTGCTAGAAGGAGGGCATGAGCTCATCTCCCTCAAAAGATTTTGATTTTACACCGCTCGAGGGCTCCCTAGGAAGTAGTTTTAGGAACCAAAATTTCTATGGAATAGGGTCATTTTCACCCCTACACTTTGAAAGAATCCTACGATCAGCAAAAAATCCCAGAGAGTTTGTAGAACTTGGACCTCCTGTCCAAAAGAAAAGGACCCAAAAAATGAGACAATCATCCAATTTTATTCGGGGATCTGCTACACACCATAATACCCAAAACCATCAGATAATTTGAGGGACTAACATCCAACCCAGCCAAAATCAAATAGCCCCAATGGCTAAATACTTTTGTAATATCAGGTCCCCAATGGGGCACTTCCCCAATGCTACTAACGATCTTCCTCGGCACCCAGAGAAGATCTACCCCAAATAAGAGCATCTAGTCCCCCGAACTGCAAAAGAAAACCTTCAGGCCTATAAGGATGCCATGGATCAACATCGGATACAACATCAAGACATTGTAACTCAGATGTTTCCTCAGTCCCTAGGATAGAATGAGCTAAAATGGTACATAAACTTGCTGGCCAACTCCATCAATAGTTGGCAGGATATGGAAGACACCTTTCTAGTGGCCTTCTGTATTCACGTGGACCCAGCTTGGTCCCACAACCAATTTATTTTCATCAGGAAGGAACAGAATGAGCCTCTCACTATGTTCAACCATCGGTTCCAATGTGATTTGAAGCGGTGCGCAAGGCCTTTCATCCCATCCAATAATGTGACCATCCAGACATACCTGAATACCATGGACCCCATTATTCCTACTCTCCTCTAGAGAACTACCATTGCTAATGATCAGGATACTTTGGAAAAAGTTTACAACTTAGCCCTGGAATTGTCCCATAGATTGAGAAATGCTCCCAGTGGGATTGGACAAAGCTTACCCTTCAATATGTTTCCCCATGGAACTCCTTACACCGAAGGATACAAACCAAATCTGGCAATGGGTTCCCCAACCATGGCCATGGGGCCACCGCCGATAGACCAACAGGCCCGGTACATTTACCCATCTCAAGCGCAGACAATTCTGGTTCTGGAATACATTCCCTAGAACTAGCTATAGTAAATGCAACAACCTTTGACACAATCCCGCAGAGTACCTTTCTTCCAGTCGATTGTGGCCAGAGGATTACCATCCTTGACTCTAGGAGATGTTGCCACTTTCCCAAGTAATCTACCACCTCAGCCGTCACACTTTGACACAACTACCCAACTGTCTGCCTAGGTTGAATCCCTCTAGTGATTGGTGTCCTTATTGATGATGGACATGGGATAGCTAAAGGTGGGGCCTTCTGCACCCCACAACCCCAATTCCCAGAGAGGAATGTTTTCTTCAGCCAAAAAAAAGGCTAATTCTGGAGGTAAAAACTATAACGGGATT
This sequence comes from Thuja plicata, assembly GCA_018584345.1. Classification (NCBI taxonomy): domain Eukaryota; kingdom Viridiplantae; phylum Streptophyta; class Pinopsida; order Cupressales; family Cupressaceae; genus Thuja; species Thuja plicata. Next base: position 1,244,915 of record MU225281.1, on the reverse strand, counting down.
TGACCCACCCAACAAAAATGGAATAATAATGCAAACATTGAAGGTCCTCCTCCGAATCAAAATACCACTCAGGGTGGTGCTAGACCTAGTTATTCTGCATAACTCACAAAATTCCACCCCTTGACCACATGGTGTAGATTGTATGACACTGACTCACATTTTGAGGTGAACTATGCCACACTTGAGAAGATCATCTAGATCTCCCAATCGGATAGACAATATCCTATTGACCCTACTCCCCTAGAATCCTCCACATCAGAGCCCCCTCACACTGCCTTGAATTGTGAGACCATCTTCTTTTGAACAGATGAAGAAGAGCCTGAGTTACAAGGGTTCTTTGACAAATCCATCCTGACCTTTGAGGCTAATGCCTTTACCAACCCACGGACTCTGTATAGCACTCAAAGTCAGGCTGGAAAAGGGTCATCTTATGTGTTAATGCCTCCCAAGAATACCACCCCCTAGGAAAACATGAATGATCGTTCCTTCCCACCAAAAGGACTTGACCCTAACCACACCAGGGATCTGGCTAGGGGGAGCAAAATTTACCTAGGGGGTGGTTTGACATCACTAAGGCATTGGGAAGCACCACTACCTCCATGACCTTGATGGAGGTTTTTCTCAATTGTCCTAAGCAGAAGAAGTCCTATCTGCAACTCTTAGGAAGCCTGAAAGTTGTCAGTCATCTGCCAAAGACTGTCACCTTTGATGATGCCAATTTGGTAGCCTTTTGGGGAATACAGAGGATCCGCCTTCCTACTAGGCCTGAACATTCAAGGGAGGAACCTGTACAACTTCCTGATAGATTCCATTACTTTGGGCAACGTCATTCCCTTATCCATCTTCTAAAAGCTTGGACTCACTCCCACACTATCCAAAGGCGTAGTGGTCCAATTGGACAAAAATGCCATGAAAATGGTTGGTGAGTTGAAGAACGTCTAGATTCAGCTCATCCAAGATCCTTGGATATCGAGCACCATAGACATCCAAGTGGTGGAGATCCCTGAAGCCTATGGGATTTTATTGAGTCAAAATTGGTCAAAGACCCTCAATGAGTATTTCTCGATGGACTTCTCCTACTTGTGGTTCCCCTAGAAGGGGAAATCAAATCAAATCTAGGTAGAGATCAAGCCTCGAATGAAATAAGCCCTAACCAAAGAAATAAGTCCTTTTCTCTGAATCCTTTCTTGGGGTATGCCGAACACAGGAAATATTAACCTTTGATTTCATCCTTGGGGAAGATCGCATAATATCTCAAAGAATGTAGGATCTAGATGAGAAGCTGAAGTGTGAGGTAGACTTGCAAGGTAGTATGGTGACTCTGGCCACCCTCTTGTCCAGTACTTGGTGTCAGGTACATTACCAAGAAAATTTTGAGCTAGAGTATGAGCTATGTATTTCCATTGCTACCCATTACATTACCAACCTCCAAGAGAGGAAACATAAAGTTGGCTTCCCTAGACCAATAAATCCACCCAACGGTATACCTAAGGTGTCGCTCATCCAAGAACCTAAACTAAAGGAATCTCTCAAAGAAAGTCTCACCTTCCCACCATCTGAGCCGGAGGAATCACCTTCCAAACCTCCCAACCTCAAATCCAATCCAAATGCCAGTTCACCTCCCTAGCCCCATAAAAATAACAATGATTCAAGGATCCTGAATTTTGATGGGTCCTGGTCCAAACAAGATTATGGGGCTGGAGTGGAACTAATCAACCCATGAGGGAAATCCTTCCTTGTGTCCTATAGGTTGTAGTTTAACTGCACCAACTATGTCATGGAGTATGAGGCCTTGGTCCTTAGACTCCTATTCACATTTCAGAAAGGGATCACCCACCTCCGGGCAATGGGTGATTCAGAGCTAATTGTAAAATAGGTCCGAAGCCAATACACATGTCATGACAAAAGGCTAGCTGTATACTGCAATCAGGCATGGATCCTAATTGAAGATTTTTATGCCTTTGACATCAAACTTATTCCCCAGAAATGTAGCTATGTTCTTGATGCCCTCGCTGTGTTTGCTAGTGCCCTCGAGTTGATGGCTATCTCCTAGCTTTGGAAATTTCCTGTTAAAATGGTCCCCACCCCATCCATCCAAGACAATATAATGCACTTTCAATTTTTTGAAGATGACCAACATATCTTGGCCTTCATGGAAAATGTTGTCATCTTTGAAGATCATATCATGGAGGAAATTGATGATGAAGATACCGGGCAGGGGGAAGAAGATGATGGGATCATTAACCTACCCACCAACACCATCCCTAAGGGGATGGTATCTCTAGAATGAATCTTTGATTCAAACCCTAGGGCCAAGACAAGATATCATCCTCCTCCGAGGGAGGAAAATATGAAATAGTTAACATCGATAAAGCAGATGAAGAAAAATTGGTTCACATTGGTACCTCCTACTCCCTGGAAGAGAAGGAGAATATTCTCACAATTCTTTGAGAATACATTGACTTTATCACCTAGGGGTATGAGGATCTCAATACTTATGATACCTCTATGATGACACATACCATCCCCCTGAAACCAGATGCTAAACCTTTCCAGAAAAAGAAGAGGCCGGTAAACCCTTTGATCCATCAGGAGGTTTAGAAATTACTGTCAGCCCAGATTATCTTTCCTATCCAGCATACAACATGGGTTGCCAACCTTGTCCCTATGTGCAAAAAGAGTGGCAAGATTTTCCTATGTGTGGATTTCTATAATTTGAACAAGGCCTCCAAGAAGGACAATCACCCTCTCCCATCATTGGATGAGGTGTTGCAAATTGTAAATGGTTCCCAAATGATCACCTGTCTGGATGGGTACTCCGGGTATAACCAAGTTATGGTTAAATTTGAGGATAGAATAAAAATGGAATTCACCACCAAGTGGGCAACATTTTCATATTGGAGAATGCCCTTCGGTCTAATCAATGTTGGGGCCACATTTCAAAATGCCATGGAAATTGCGTTTGAAGGCCTGATTAACAAATGCATAATCATCTACATGGATGATTTAATAGTTTTTTCCCAGGACAGGCGTGATCATCCCACCCACCTCACTCAGATCTATGAGAGATGTTGCCAATATGGTATCTCCCTTAACCCCAAGAAGTGCATATTTGGGGTCACTAAAGGGAAACTGCTAGGCATATCATCTCTGAGAAAGGGATGTCCATCGACCATGAAAGAGTAAAAGCACTGCTAAACATGCAAATGCTTGGCAGTAAGAAGGAAATGAGATCTTTCTTTGGAAAGATAAATTTTTTCTAGCGGTTCATTACTGGATTCGCCAAATTTTTCAAAAGAACCAATGATATGATGAAGAAAGATACCAAGATTGAGTGGAGCCCCAAAATGAAACAAGAATTTTCTCAAATAAAGGAGACAATAGTGGAGGCCCCAATCTTGGCAAGTCTAAACTATTCCCTCCCATTCCACATCTATTCCTTTACTTCACCACACTCTATCATGGTAGTTTTAACCCAAAAAGTTGAGGGAGAGGAATGACCTATTGCCTTCATGAGCTCCCCCTTTAATAACATTGAAGTCTGGTACTCACCATTAGAAAAGAAAGCCTTTTCTCTAGTCCAGGCCATGAAGAAATTTTGGCTACATTCTCTGGAGAAAAGTGCATGCCATCATCCCAGACTAGTCTGTCAAATATTTACTGTTGCAGAGTGAACTAATTGAATGAAGGGGGAAATGGATGGCCATCCTCCAAGAATATGATCTTGAAATGCAACCAATGAAGATAGTCTGAGGCCAATGACTATGTAGAGCGATGGTAGAGGCAATTCCAAACATAGAATGCTAGACTTACACTGTGGAGTCCATCACTCAGGATCCATGGTATACTGATCCTATGTACCTATTACTCAATAAAAAGTGCCTAAAGGGGCTTCCCCCTAACAAGAATCATGCCCTGTGACTGAAAGGCACACACTTCATGATAAAAAATGGGATGTTTTTTTGCAAGAATTTCTAGGGGATTTACCTCCGATGCATAGATAGAGACCAAGATTCCAAAATGATAGAATAATTCCATGGGAAGTTTGAAACCAGGCATGGCTCAGCTAATGCCACTACCCATCAGATTCTTTGGGAAGGATATTATTGTCCCTTTATTTTCAAAGACATCCATGCACATGTGAGGAAGTGCCATACTTGTCAAACTGCCACTTCTCGCAAGTGGAACCTGGCAATGTTGTTACTCCAGTCTTTGAAGTTCCACCCTTTGCCCAATGGGTGTTCAAATTTATCAAAGAGATCAACCCCAACTCATCTTCCAACCACTGATATATTTTAACTACTATCGATTACTATAGCGAGTGGTCCGAGGCAATCCCATGCAAGAATAATACAACAGATATAGTCATCAAGTTCTTGGAAGAAAATATCATCATGAGATTTGGAATGCCCTTCTCTATCATGTGTGACAATGGTCTAGAATTTTCTTTAGTGCAACTTCTAGAATGGACATATAAGAGGAATTCATAGGATTAGCACCAAAAGCTCAAGTTTTCCCTTTGGACAGATTGTATTAGAATCTAGGTAGCCCTGGGAACTTCTCCATTTCACCTAGTTTATGGCTAGAGTCTTGTGTTCCCAATAAACTTATAAATCCTGGTATTGTAGTTCATGCAGGAATTCAACACCTCTGACAACATTGTGGAGGTTCACCTCTTGAATTTGGTGAGGATGGAAGAAAAAAAAGATGTGGCACTTGAACATTTTGTGCATCACCAAGAAGTCATCAAATGATGGTTCGACAAGAGAGCCCAATATAAAGCCTTTCATATTTTGGACCTAGTCCTCTTGTGGGACAAAGCCCGAGAGAAGAAGGAAAAACATACTAAGTTCCAAAGGCTCTTCCTTGGACCTTACTTAATTTTGGAGATTTGTGGGGCCAACACTTATCACCTCAGCACCATGACTAGAGAAGTTGTTCCATTTCCCATCAATGGATAGTTTCTCAAACATTTTTTTGAGTAAAGGCAAGAGGTAAGTTTTCCCAAAATTGTATTATATGTATATTTTCCTACATGTAAATTTTCCTGGCACTCCTTGGGAGTGTGTTTCCCATGTAAATAGTTATTGGCGGTCCTTTGGGGCCACTTTATTTTATTTGTTTTGTTTTGTCTTTGGTTTCATTTCACTGCGTGCCTTTCTTTTTTGAGTTCCTGACATGTTTCTCCATTCTTATAGACAGGTATGCTTTGCATGACATCTAGTTCGTGGAGTTGTGCCTTATGCATTTTGGTTAGTCCAGAATCTATTTTTAGCATGGTGGGATTTGTATACACTTTGGAGTTACTTTGTATGCATAGTAAAAGGCTATGGGTAATCTTCATCAGATTCACATTTTGAAAGTCTTGACATCAGTTAACAGAAAATCTAAGAAGAAAGTAATCGTATGATCCCTGAGGACAGAGTGGTTGCACTGGTTATTGGTCATGTCCAAAAATCAAAAGAATATCCTGAGTCTGGAACATCTCTCCTATTCAAAAAATTAAAATGAATGGAAAGGTGAAAGAAGTACCACCATAAAAATTAGCTAAGCTTAAAGTTCACGGTGAAATAAGTACTGTCTTCCCCATCTTCAAAAGAAAAGAAAGAAAATTGGAGAATGGAGAATTCTAGGATCTGGGAGACTATGCAAGATATAGTGATTTTGGTCTGATGCACTCAGTTCCACCTTTGTTCTTCTCAGAAGTCATCAACTTGATTTTCTTCCAAAGCACACACTTCATGACTCAGGAGAGATTGAAGGATTGAATCATGGTGAGTTAGATTTTCTTAGACACCTTGCACCTTGCAAGTGAAATACTTCAGGTAAAGATGAGTCCTGGTTTTACTAACCAGATATTATGTGGTTCTCAAATGCGCTAAGGCATTCATCCCAGTGAGTCACCATTTGTTATGCCCTGCATACCCTTCCCCACATTTTGTTGGAAAAATGTTGGGTCCCCCTTTTTTCTTTTGGTTCTTCCTTTGTTTCTTTTCAACCTTTTTGTTTTCTCCAGCCTTTGCCTCTGCGCGACCATTGTCGTGTTCCCTTTTGGTCTTTCTTTCTTTGGGACCCGGTCTCAGAGTGTTTTGTTTCTTTGTGCCAACTAGATTCTGAACTCTGGGATTCTTGTGCCATTGCTTCCTCTTTAGTTAGAGGGTGTGGTTGCACGGGATTCCCTGGGGCCAGAGTCTGAAGGTTTTTCTTTTTCTTGGGACTTGTGGAAGGTGTGTGCTATAATTGTTGTCACACTTCTATGAATCATTCCATTCAAGGTTGCTCAAGAATGAGGCCTCAAATATCAATCCATAGTTCTCTAGTCATAGATGTGTAAAAATGTAAAATGAAGGCCCTTAGATTGACCTAGTTGTGTCTATTGCAAATACACCATGAAATGAGAGATTCGAATGCATGAAAATGAAATCTAATCTAAATGATAACAATGCATATTA
>MU225281.1:1217824-1236481 GCA_018584345.1 Thuja plicata | reverse complement strand
AAAATCAATAACAGTTAGCACACAAAGAAAATATCATAAAATAGCTCAAGCATTAAGTGTTGCATTTAAAAATTTAAGTGTGTTAACTGATACTGAGTTCTGAGGATAAGGATCAAATGCTTGCAAGAAGGTAAGACCACATGACAAAACAGGGTAAGATCAAACCGATAAGTGTTGAAAAAAACTCGATGTCAGGGGTTGTATTAAAAAATACAGTTGTGGTGGTATTGAAAAACACCATTTGTGAGGTGTCCTAAAGATGAATGCATCCAAGAGACCGAAGCCAATACATGTATGCCCCATAAACAAAGATAAAGACCAATTCCAAACCAAGGTAACAAGGACAAGACATGATGGAGAAAGGCTAAGTCATGTTGAGGTCACGCGCGAAGAAAATAGGGGTGCAAAGGCCTCAAGTAGCACCCGTTTCCAGGTTTTCACCACTTGGATTTTATTACAATTTTTTCATTTTTATCTTCTTTTTTCAGGACTTTTTATAATTTTTTTGAATTTTTGCTACCAAGGCACCTGTATCCAGGTTTTCACCAAGGCACTTTTTCTATTTTTTTGAATTTTTTGAATTTTTTGGTTTTTTTGTATTTTTGAAATATATAATTTTTTTGGAGATACATCAAAGCGCCTATTGCTAGGTTTTCACTAAGATGATCATTTTTTCAGGATATTTTCTAATTTTTAGAATTTTTGATAATATATCATTTTTTGCATTTTTTCAGGATCAATAATATGTACAAAGGGATGCCCCCAGATAGAATGGACATCAAACTCTCAAGCAAGATCACATCGCGTAGTCCCAATGTTTAGCAAGGTGGAAGATAGGAGGGATTAGCAAGTTGGTGGAAGATATGGAAGATAGGAGAATGAAGGAGAATGAAGGGAAGATATCCTCAAAGACAAACTCCTCAAGAGTACCCAAGCTAGGGAAAATGAAACATCAGGTAAAATACATTTGGACAAGCAATGAAAGACCAACATAGGATGAGTCACAAAAATGTAATGCAAAAGAAGGAAATGATGCAGTCCAAAGGAGTAGACCTGTCAAGAGGCTTCATAGCACCGTGTCTTACTTTTTTTTTTTTTTAGATCAAGACCAAAGGGGAAAAGGATAGCGATAGGCAAAAATGAATGGAGAAAGATAGATATAAAGGATAAACATGAAAGGAATGAAAGCAAGATCATTGTAAGATAGCTCACAAGATAGCCCAAATATTTGTATATAGATCAACATTGTCAAGATCAAAGAGAGAATACAGAATGGATGAAAGATGTTGAAGAACTACACATGACGCCTGATTGCCAGGTTTTTATCATGATACTTATCCAAGGTGCCACAAAGGAGTGGTTTTCACTATAGGACGAAATTATTTCTCTTTTTTTTTTAATTTGATTTTTTTTGAATTTTTTGGAAGAAGGCAAGCTTTTTAGATAATGCTCCTTGAAAGGATAAACCATGATATGCCAAGGATTTAAAATGATATGCTCAAAGATGCTGATAGGAAAAGGACGATGAAAGAGGGAAATGGAGGATAAGATTTTATGCAAAGCAAGTAAGGTTGGAAGATAGGAGGAATAGACAAATGAGAAAAAATAATAGAAGGTAGAAGGATAGTGAATGAAATAATTGTGAAAGGGTAGATGGAAAGGAAGACAAGATCAACGTCAACACACACCTTGAAGGGTGGTGAGAGGATGGAGGAAATGTGAATGAAGGAATACATGAAGGAATATGGTGAATGGATAGTAGAGGTTGCGGTTTAGGTGCATAGAATGCAAGAATATTTTTGGAAGAAGATGAAGTGGAAGCCTTTGGAAGCTTGAATGTCAACTTCACTTGTTTCTCAACATGAAACTCTCTCAAGAGAGACTTTGAAATCCATATATTCATAGGCTTTTCATTTTTTTTTGATGATTTAGAGAGAATATCTTCAATGATGGATTTTGGAACCCATACTTGTCTTGTAGTTTTCTTCTTAGATATCTCTTTTGACTTTATGCCCCCATGTCGATTAGAGGAGACATGGTGATCTTCTTTTTTAGATGGATTCTTGTATTGCTTCTTTTTCTTGTATTGATTATTCAAGTTTCTTCCAAAAGACTTGAGACTTGTGGAGGAAGAAAAATAATATGGCTGGTTTAGATGAGTGGATGGATGAAAAGGATTCAAAGGTATGCATCTATGTTGATCTTGGGGAAAGATAGGAAATGGAGGGACGTAAGGAGCCAAGATGGATGAAGAATTAAAAGAATTAGGAGGGGAACGTGAAGGGACATAAGGACCGAAGATGGAAGGAAAATGTGAAGCCCTTAGTATTGGTGGAGGAGGTCCAAGGATGGACGTGGAAGACATAAAAGGATAATCAATAAGTTCATTGGCATGTATATGACAACTGTTACCACATACTTTTCAAAAAGAAATATGCATGAGTTATTTCCTCATCTTGAAGTTGAAGTTGAAGTTCCGTCTAACTTCAACTTCAAGTTCACAAACTCGTTCCATCACTTGGCCTTCAAAAACCGCGTGTTTTCTCTGAGTCAAAATCATTTTGGAAGTCAAAGTTGAAGTTGAAGTCGGAAGATCAAAAATTCAGCTTCAACTTCAACATGTTTTTAAGCTAACGTTATGTTTTGTGCAGGCGTTCATTTTTCAAATTAAGCATAAAAGGGGGGCCCACCGAAGCGCACTGAGCAATAAATAAGAGGTGATGGCAAGACACGTGTTTGTCATAACACCTATGCAGAAAAGATGTTGAAGCCTCCATGATGTGATGAGCCAGAATATCGAAGCACACATTTCTGACAAGCATTTATGACATAATGCACAGCGAGTCTTTTCAACTACATGAGCACGAATATAGAAATTATGGTTTTGATTACCATATCGGTACACCGGATTTCCCTCATAAACCCTGGCTTAAATGCATGTCGCCCCTTTCATTATTCATTTGTGCATTGCATAACAAAATTCTCGGCGTTGTCTGGTAAGAAGAGTCAAGCTGCAGATTATTCTCTGTGAAACTGTAATTGCTCTGCCATCCCTTACTGAATATTTTGATTATTCTTGCTAGCTTTAGTCTTGGGTTAAGCTTAATTAATCTTTCAAAAGCCTCGTCACCCATATTCAGTCATGACGTTGTTTCACCCTAAGATGCCCAAACCAGACAAACCATGTTTTCTCAGCTCCTTGCCTGACATACGCGACACATTCTTAGTACATAAAAGTTTTCCAGACATTATAGAAAGGTCTAAGAATAGTCAAGCAAGCCTTATTTACCAGAAATTGGTTAGTAGTGGGTTGCTAGAAGCTTCTGCATTTCCTGCGTCTGTAGGATGCCCTGAATTGGTCATAGAATGTGCAAACCATTACGACCCCCATACAAGGTGCATTAAGAAAACCTCAGGGGAAGTGATAGTTAAGATAAGCAAAACCAGTGTATGCGCAGCCCTATCTATTCCTCAGAAAGAGCCATATGAACCCTGGACTGTTGAGGAAGCTGAAAGATTATATACAGAGAAAAAGAAAAGCTATGATTCTGTAGTTGCCCAATATTGGCTCTCAAAACCGGTGGAAGGAGGTTCCAGGTTACCTAAACCCTTGACTATAGAGCATTTTATCAAAGCAATCGCCGACATTGTGCTGCTATTAAATAGATTAAAGGGAAATGAACACGTTTTCCATTGGGAACCTTGGATGTATGTTTTCATACAAAAGATTTTGGAGGGAAGTAAATTCATTGATTGGGCTGACTTGATTTCTGAAAACCTACATGAAGGCTTATTGACTGTAGCAAACTTTGGCTCGTTCTTCTTGTCTTCTTACCTGATATATGTTTTAGCAGCATCCAAAGAATGGGAAGGGCTTCAGCATTCTCAATGGGTAAATGAAATGCCCATTTATCAGTATTATTATGACCTCCAGAGAGCTGAATTGTGTAAGGGATTTAAAAGGGTAAATGATGTTTTCTTGTCAAAGCTAGTGTTTTATCTACAAGCTAGGGAAAATTACAGATTGTCTGAGGAAGCTATGCAAGCTGTCCAAAGTTGTGGCTGTTTTTACATACAGTTTCCTAAATTCACATATATCAGAATAGGTGGTTTCTCTGGTCAGTCATTAAAGTTGCCTCGTTATTGTCTAGATTCTGTGGTTCTATCTGAGATGTGCAGGCAAATTGTAACAATGGCAGAGTTGGCTGACAATGCCAAGAAGTTTGCATCTGTATTTCTCCCTCTTGAGATTGGACATTACCGATGCCCAGATCTAAAGCAAGCTGTGCTGATAAAAGAATCTTTGACTCCCATGTGTTTTGAATATTACTTCTCCAGAGATAGCTTTGATCCTATGGGGTTTATTAGAAGTAACTTCAGGGGTACAGTTTCCTCTGTGCATGTTCCACATCTAGAAGACTATTGGGCCAATTGCCCGAATGAGTTTGAAGTTAGGAAAAGGCTGTGGTCTAGAATGACGTTAAATCAAGTCAGTATGTTTCAATTTGATCTTGATACACAAGGGGTAATAGAAGAAGATTATGAAGAAAGTATTGAGCCTTTTTATGTTGAGCAGATAGAATGTTTTCCGATTCCTGAGATTAATTGGGAACAAAAAGAAGATGATGACCTATCTGTTCGCACAAAAGATGTGTTGCTTAGGACTCAAAAATGGCTTATGTCTAAAACTGCCACTGTTACCAAATCTCCAAAAAAATCTTCAGAAACTAAAAATAAGAAGAGCCTCAAAAAGATGAAAGCCACTACTAACAAAGATATTCGTGTCTCCTTTACAGGGTCTCTTGAAGCTGAAGTCAAAGCTGAAGCGCCACCTTCGCCACTTCAACTTCGAGTTCAAGTTGAAACCCCTAAAACCAAAAGGGTGACTCGATCGAGTTCAAAGAAAATAGCTTCGGATATTAACAAAGGTACTATGGTGATCGACCTGGAATCTACAAAAGGCAAATCTGACATAGGAATACAGATGGCAGACCAGGCACAGTAATCGCAAAGGGCAACAACAGAGGTTGGAAGTTCAGGCGGGGATATGACTATAGCAAATATTTCTCCCACGGACAGCAAAGAACCCACAACACCAAAATGGTTGGAGAAATCTGTAGAAAGAAAAAGGAGTTTAGTTCCCCTATCAATGCCTATTGATGACCTAGTCAGCAAGTGCCTGGGGAAAACATTCAAAGCAAAGCAAGCCCGCACAGAGTCCAGGATTCAGTTTGATAAGAACTCAGGGCATTGGTCTGTAGAAATTGCTGTGCCACCAGAAGAGAGTCCAAAGGATTCCTTAACTCCACAGGACTATTGTGTATCAAAGGTTGATTTTGGAAAGGGAATACGTGCTGTGGATATGAAATTCTTTGAGGTGTCCAATAAGAAAATCGCTGACAGAGTTTGGAAGGATGCTCATGACAAGCAGGAGATGAAAGAAGCAATAAAGAAAATGGCACAATATATCAACGCTATTCTTCATCCAAACCCCAAACCAATTAGTCAGATGTCAGCCATCGTTGATGTTAACTCCATAGTGAACCAACAGTTCCTAGATAACCTGCAAAGATGTAAGGCAGTTACAAAGATAGCTGAAGAATGGATACAGGACACATCGGTTGCGGCTGTGAAACACATAAACCTGTTGGATGAAGCTTCAAAGGAAATCTTTGCCATTATTAAAAAGGTTGAATCAGGTAATGAGGGATATGAGAAGGAAAGGAATGACTGGGAAAGAATAATCCTGTGTCTAGAAGACGTGCAGGAAATTGGACTTCAGAAGTTCCTGAGTGAATGCCCTGTGGCTGGCTTAGATGAAAAAACATTGTACATGATCCAAGATTGCATCGAATGGAGGAATGCTACAATAGCGCAAGGCATAGCCGAAGTCAAAGAGAAAATACAGGAACTTCAAGTGATTAATGAAATAATTCAGAGGGATCTGAAATGGTTTAATAAGCACTGTACAGACAAAGATGAAGACTCCGTTGCCCAAGTTGAGGAACTAGTCATTGCAATTCAAAAGAAGTTCCAGGAGCTGCAGAGCAGAAAAGAGATGAATAAAAAAGACTTCTCTTACGTAGCACATACTGAGTCTATGCTGATTATCAATTCAGAGCATTTAGAAATGCAAGAAGAGAAAATTGCTGAACTCAAGAAAATGGAGGAAATATGGAAGCAGCGCTTAACCTATATTGGGCTGCCACATCAATCTATTATCTCGGCATTCTCCACTAACTATGAAGCATGGAAAGCGGCAAAGAAACCAACAGGGACAGCTGATGGCTCGTGATCAAGACGCGTGGCGAATTGGAAATGGCGTAGTTTTAGAAGTTATCTTTCTATTTCATGCATTTCAGTTAACACAGTTATGTTAACTAAAAAATGATTTATCCCTGGTGGGATTATTTTGAACCCTGCGTGGTATAAATATGTAATATTTTTCATAGTATAGGGTTGGATACACTCATTAGCAGGCTAAAAGAAAAACTACTTTTGTTTTAAGCTAAATCTTAGATCGGGAAAGTATAATATTTCTATTCTCAGCAGATAAATAGAATTCTACAGTTCTGTTTTTGTTTAAAGTCTTTGCTCAGGAAATAAGCACTAATGTCTCTTCCTGTTTAGTATTGTATTCTTGAGGATACTATTTATATGAAAGACTTTTGGTTATCTGTTGGTTCTAGAATTATTTCTTTTCAGTGGTTTGAGAAGCTTTGAGTGAAGGATCTGCTTATTTTGCCTACTCTTTGCTTGAATTTCATGAATGTGGATCATTTTGATAGTTAAGATCGAGTGGTTTTTCAGCATCAAACTTTATTTCATATTCATGAGATAGAATAAGCTGTTTTCAGCATTTATGTTTTGAAAAGAGATTCATTTCTTTAGCAGAAAATTATTAGATAACTCTTTTCAGATTGAAGGTAGCTACGCCTGTTAATCAGATAAACATTAAGCAGATAATTCCTAACTGATTCAGTAGGAATTCAAGCTGTTAGTATGCAATTGCATAATGTTTTAAGATAGCATTTTTTAGGCAAAACTATTTACTAACAGTTTTCTGGCGACTCTGCTGGGGAGACTAAAGTAAATCTTTTCTAGAAGAAATGGTTTTATTGGTAAAATGGTCTTACCCACTAAAAATGTCTTCCCTATTCTTCAACCAGGCTTAGTGTTTGATAATACTCAAGAAGATATTATTTCAGATTTAAATGCCCTAGCCTGGAGAATCAGAACAAGCAATGAATAGTTTACACGAGTTAATCGAGTACTCGAGAGAGAAGAAGAGAGAGCCGAGCTTATTAGAGGGATACCTATTGCCCATGAAGAAGCAGTAGTAGCTCAATTAGCCCCAAGACCTATTTGAATATTGAGCTTTCTTTGCACAACAAACTGGCTAGTAGCAAATATACCCGAAGTGCCGAGAGAAAAGGATTTATTGATCAGTCATATGAATTCGTGAAAAGTCTCAACTTTGCACCTGACCTCTCTCAGAAACATAAAAAACCTGTTAAGAGCAAAAGTAGACCAATATCCCCTAAAAAATCCTCTCCTGTGACAATAAACCTTCGAGCCCTTGTTTTACTAGGGACACTAATACCCTCCTCTTTCAATACACAACCCCTGAATTTTATCTTACCACAAATGGCCTCTAATCCCTGGGGTGCGCAAGTGGGTCCCTTGGCCCTTGGAGTTAATCTAGATGCTCTTCCGAAAGGTGCTAGAGAAGTCTTACCCGAATTTAGTGGAGATGGGAAGAGGTCTACAGATGAACATCTAAATGCTTTTATCATTGCATGTGCAGTTCTTGGCATCACCACTGAAAATGTAGCTGTAAGGCTATTTGTGCAAACTCTGATAGATGATGCTGCTGATTGGTTCCATCACCTCCCACAAGGTTCTATTACCAATTGGGCTACTATGAAAAATGTATTTGAAGCTAGATTTCAGTCTGCTGATGACGAACATACTTTGTTGCTTTAATTAACTCAGTTAAAAAAGGAGATACATGAGCCCATGCGGGATTTTGTGGCAAAATTTAATAAGATTATACACAAGATTCTTGCCGCCAAAAGACCTAATGCATAAAACCGTAAAGGTTTCTTTGTAAATTCCATGCCTCCAGATATTAGTTTTCACCTGAGGAGAAATAGAGTAGCAGATGTGGATGCCGCTCAAAGACTAGCTATTGAATTAGAAGATGATCTGTTAGCTGCAGGAAAGTGGAAACAGGAAATGCAGACTTCAAAGTCTCTACCCTCCACATCTGAATCATCAGATTCCTTGGTTCAGAAACTTATGAATGATGTGATGACAATTAAGAAGCAAATTCCTAAAATGAATACTCATTACCAAGATATTCCTAGAAAGTATCCAGGTCAGAGTAGCTCTCAAGGAAGGCAATTGTCCTTGCCCCCAAGTCAACAGAGATTACAAATAGAAGCTCCACCCCACAAAGGCAACATGTGTATCTTTCATCTTACTAATGATCATGAAGGAAATACATGCCCTAAAAATGTCAGGCATCAGCAACTTGAAGTTGAAAAGGCAGCAACAGCTAATGTGATTATAGAAGAAGAATCTTCCGAGGGACCTGGCGACTCCGTGAGTTATTACCTCGAATATGAATCTGATTCTGATAGAGGTAGTGACATTCTTTTAACCTTGGAAGAGGCCTCATGTTCAGTCTTGACTAGAGGACAGAAAGCTGCCACTAAACATATGGAATCACCTATTCAAATAAAAGAGCAAAGCTACAAAGAAGGCAAGCAGATGTCATCACAAACATCAGGTACTCAAATTTTAAAAAGATCTGACCCTGATACCTCATTTGATATTGTTGAATTTTGTAAATCATCCAAAATTCACATATCTCCTGCAGAATACTTAAGGATAAATCCTGGAGAGCTTGATAAGCTGATTGAATATGTTCACCAATCCCCTTCTGATGTATCAGAAAAACAAGTTAATAAAGTCAAGGTCTCAGGCAATGATGAAACTGTTGCCAAAAAGCCTAGTGAAACTCCGCAAACTAAAGAACCTGAAGCCCAAGCATCTGATAGACAAGAGGAAATAGTACAGCCAAACAGAATTTGTCCTGAAATATCCACTACTCTAAAACCTGACCCATTTTATGTATCTCTTTTCCTCCATGGTTTTAAGTTAAACAATTGTATCATAGATTCTGGAGCTTTTGATAATATAATGCCCGCAGTAGTAGCCAAAGCTCTTGATCTCCCCTTAACCAAAAATTTTGGCAAGTGCTATTCCATGGATTCTAAGCAAGTCCTGTTGATAGGACAGATTAAAGATGCTCAGGTCTCTCTAGCAGCATACCCTCAAAAGAGAGTCATACTTACTATCCTAGTGGCTGACATACCTGCCAGCTATGGAATGCTTCTTAGCCGAACCTTCTGCCGTGATTTAGGAGGAGAAGTTAAAATGGATTGGTCACAAGCTGTTATACCTGTAGGAAATGAAAAAGTAACCCTGTTACCCGAGACTAAATCCAAATATACTGTCTTCCCTTCTGAGGATCCTAAATCTCAGATTCTTTACCAAGAAACTGATCTTGCTAACTATTTGATTATGTCTAAAAATGAAGAAAAAGGTGAACAGTCAGATGGTACAGATAAACTATGGACTTTAGAATTTGATGGAAGCTGTTGCTCACAGGGATCTGGTGCTGGCATTGTATTGATTTCTCCCAATGGTGAAAATTTTCCCTCCTCTTATAAGCTTCCTTTTGAAAATACCAATAATACCGCTGAGTACGAAGCTTTACTTTTGGGTATTGAAGAAGCCAAAAGGAAAAACATCAAATTACTCAAAGCTAGAGGGGATGCTAAATTAATAGTAAAGCAAGTCAAAAACCTATTCACTGTTAAAAATGAAAGACTGAGACATTACAGGAATAGGGTTTGGGATGAAATTGAAGGTTTGGAAGCATTTTCTATCGAAGCAATTCCTAGAGAACTGAATGATAAGGTGGACACTCTGGCATTATCAGCTTCTTTGTTAATCCCTCATCTTGACTTTGTAGGTGATAAATACACAGTGGAAATCATTCACAGGCCTAGTGTTCCAGATAACAACAAGTCATGGCAGGTATTTAAAGATGATGCTCATATCAATGCCTTTTTGCAGAGTATTGAAAAGTTTTCAACTAATTATTTTGAAGGTTCAGAGTCTGAATGTAGAAAGTTCTGTCCTGATTTCATTGATGAAGAGTCAAGTGATATGTTACAATTGAAAGGAAATGTAATACCAAAGGGTCTCGTAGAACTGGAAAAACTTTTTGATAGAAGAGATGCATTTCAAACCCAAAACTTATCACCTAATGATGATGCAAGTAGTAATTTTGAAAAGGTGAACTTGGGAGATAAGCATAATCCAAAGCTTTTCAATTTAGGAATATGTTGTGAAGAAGAAGAAAAAGCTAGGTTCATCAAGTTACTCACAGAATATATTGATGTCTTCACTTGGTCTTATGAAGATCTGAAGACTTTCCGGGGTGGACAATTCAAACATCATATCACTTTGAAACCGAGTACATCTCCTTTCAGACAAAAACTGAGAACATATAACCCAAAGGTTTCTGATGCAATATTTAAAGAAATAGATAAGATGTTGAAAGCTCGCATTATATTCCCCATACATCATTCCACGTGGGTGGCAAATATAGTACTTGTAAGGAAGAAAAATGGGGAAATAAGGATTTGCGTGGATTTTAGAAATCTCAATCAAGCAAGCATGAAAGATAACTTCGCATTGCCTATAATGGATCAAATCCTCCAAAAAGTTGCTGGCTCAGAGATGATGTCATTTTTAGACGGCTTTTTAGGTTATAATCAGATAGAAGTTGCAGAAGAAGACAAACACAAAACAACCTTTACAACACCCCGGGGCACCTTTTCTTATATAAGAATGCCGTTTCGTCTAATAAACGCTGGTGCCACTTTTCAGCGAGCTATGAATTCAACCTTTGGTCATCTGTTGAATAAATGCATAACAGTGTATCTCAATGATATGACTATTTTCTCTAGAAATAGGAAAAAGCATCTGAGAGATTTGAGAAGAGTTCTTGAAAAATGCAGAGAACACAGAATTTCATTGAACCCCAAGAAATCAATTTTTGCTGTGACAGAAGGAAAGTTGCTAGGACATGTGGTATCAAAAGAAGGGATTAAAATCGACCCTGAAAAAGTTAAAGCCATTCAACAGTTGTGTCTTCCTGTCAACCGGAATGGTGTTAAATCCTTCTTCAGACAGATTAATTTCCTGAGAAAATTTGTACCAGATTTTGCAGAAACCGTTAAACCCATGTCCAAGTTGCTAAGCGAAAAACAAACTTTCAAATGGGATGATCCAACATCAAAGGCATTCAAAGAGGTAAAAGAAGCTGTTGCTAAAGCTCCAACACTTTTTCATCCTGATTTCAAGAAAGATTTTATAATACACTGTTATGCATCTAATTATACTATGTCAGGAATATTACTGCAGAAGAATGATAAAGGAGAAGACATGCCTATTTCTTTTATGAGCATCCCATTAAAGAAACATGAGTTGAATTATTCACTGACTGAAAAGAAAGCTTTTGTTGTAGTGAAGGTGGTAAAAAAATTTTGGTACTATATTCTACATTCACATTCCTTAGTATATGTACCATCTACAGCAGTAAAGAGTATCCTCACGCAGCAAGATGTAGCGGTTAACAATCGAGCAACTTGGGTTTCAAAGGTGCAGGAGTTTGACTTAGATATACGGCCAACTAAGCTAGTCCGCGGGCAAGGTATTTGTAAACTAATCATAGAAGGAGAAAAAGAAACAAACCCTAACTGTCTATTGGTTGGATTGAAAGATAGTTGGTCGTCCGATATAGCCTACTTCTTAACTTACGGAAGGTGTCCTGATCATCTAAAGGGAAAGGATAAGCGAAGTCTTCAGCTCAAGGCAGCGAAATTTGTAATCATTGATGATGTATTGTACAAAAGAGGTTTAGATGGTATGTTCTTAAGGTGCATTGAAAGTGATCAACAAGAGAAGTTATTAAAGAATTTCCACGATGGGGCCTGCGGAGGACATTTCTCATCTACGGTAACAACTTTTAAAATCCTAAGAAGCGGATACTATTGGCCTGGTATGTTCAAATCAGCCTATCAATGGGTAAGAAATTGTGAGAAGTGTAAGTTATTTTCGGGCAAACGTCAATTAGCGGCTCTCCCTCTTAAACCTATGGTAATTGAATAACCATTTCAACAGTGGGGACTAGATTTTATAGGGCCTATCAATCCAAATTCAAGTGCAGGTCACACTCACATTTTAACCACCACAGACTATTTTACAAAGTGGGTCGAGGCCATTCCAGTTAAAGATACAACTTCACAAATGGTATGCAAATTCCTGATTTAAAATATAATTACCCGTTTTGGTACTCCGAATAAAATAGTGACTGATAATTCTCAAAGCTTCTCTTCCCGAGAGATTCAGCTATGTTGCTACGATCATGGTATCCAATTGTCACATGCCTCAAACTATTTCCCACAGGGCAACAGACAAGCCAAATCCACCAATAAGAATCTTGTTAATATCATGAAAAAATTAGTTGATGACAGAGGAAAATATTGGCATAAGAAGTTATATGAAGCACTCTGGGCTGATAGAATAGCCCCGAAAAGAGCCATTGACATATCGCCTTTTGAGCTAGTTTACGGAGTAGAAGCACAGTTATCTTTACCTCTAGAGCTGGCCACTTTGGATCTGCAAAAAGTAATCGAAGGTGAGATATTTCATGACTCTCTCAAAAAAAGGATATTATATCTGCAGAAAATAGAAGAAGAAAGAAGAGAAGTGGTGGATCACATTACCAATCATCAGGCTAGAGTCAAAAGCATTTTTGATCAGAGGACAAGGCCATGCAAATTCATGAAAGGAGATCAGGTACTACTATGGGATAAAAGGAAAGAACCTAAAGGAGCTCATGCCAAATTCGAGAGCTTGTGGAAAGGACCATTTATCATATCAGAAGAATCGGGTTCCAATGCTTTTAAGTTATAGTATCTCAATGGTGATATCTTACCCCTGTCTTATAATGGACAAGATCTCAAGCTTTACCAATTTTGAGTCTGTTCTTTTCCCCATTGTAAATACCGTTGTTAGGTTTAGTCTTTCCCTGTTTTGTCTGTCCGTTTTTGTCCTTGTGAGTAAGCCTGCGAAAGCCAGTTTTTTTGAGTCCACTAATGATCCTTCCAGTCTCATTCCCCAGCAGGAGCCAATTGTTACCACATACTTTTCAAAAAGAAATATGCATGAGTTATTTCCTCATCTTGAAGTTTTGTCTAACTTCAACTTCAAGTTCACAAACTCGTTCCATCACTTGGCCTTCAAAACCCGCGTGTTTGCTCCGAGTCAAAATCATTTTGGAAGTCAAAGTTGAAGTTGAAGTCGGAAGACCGAAAACTTCAGCTTCAACTTCAACATGTTTTTAAGCTAACGTTATGTTTTGTGCAGGCGTTCATTTTTCAAATTAAGCATAAAAGTGGGGCCCACCAAAGTGCACTGAGAAATAAATAAGAGGTGATGGCAAGACACGTGTTTGTCATAACACCTATGCAGAAAAGATGTTGAAGCCGCCATGATGTGATGAGCCAGAATATCAAAGCACACATTTCTGACAAGCATTTATGACATAATGCGCAGCGACTCTTTTCAACTACATGAGCACGAATATAGCAATTATGGTTTTGATTACCATATCGGTACACCGGATTTCCCTCATAAACCCTGGCTTAAATGCATGTCGCCCCTTTCATTATTCATTTGTGCATTGCATAACAAAATTCTCGGCGTTGTCTGGTAAGAAGAGTCAAGCTGCAGATTATTCTCTGTGAAACTGTAATTGCTCTGCCATCCCTTACTGAATATTTTGATTATTCTTGCTAGCTTTAGTCTTGGGTTAAGCTTAATTAATCTTTCAAAAGCCTCGTCACCCATATTCAGTCATGACGTTGTTTCACCCTAAGATGCCCAAACCAGACAAACCATGTTTTCTCAGCTCCTTGCCTGACATACGCGACACATTCTTAGTACATAAAAGTTTTCCAGACATTATAGAAAGGTCTAAGAATAGTCAAGCAAGCCTTATTTACCAGAAATTGGTTAGTAGTGGGTTGCTAGAAGCTTCTGCATTTCCTGCGTCTGTAGGATGCCCTGAATTGGTCATAGAATGTGCAAACCATTACGACCCCCATACAAGGTGCATTAAGAAAACCTCAGGGGAAGTGATAGTTAAGATAAGCAAAACCAGTGTATGCGCAGCCCTATCTATTCCTCAGAAAGAGCCATATGAACCCTGGACTGTTGAGGAAGCTGAAAGATTATATACAGAGAAAAAGAAAAGCTATGATTCTGTAGTTGCCCAATATTGGCTCTCAAAACCGGTGGAAGGAGGTTCCAGGTTACCTAAACCCTTGACTATAGAGCATTTTATCAAAGCAATCGCCGACATTGTGCTGCTATTAAATAGATTAAAGGGAAATGAACACGTTTTCCATTGGGAACCTTGGATGTATGTTTTCATACAAAAGATTTTGGAGGGAAGTAAATTCATTGATTGGGCTGACTTGATTTCTGAAAACCTACATGAAGGCTTATTGACTGTAGCAAACTTTGGCTCGTTCTTCTTGTCTTCTTACCTGATATATGTTTTAGCAGCATCCAAAGAATGGGAAGGGCTTCAGCATTCTCAATGGGTAAATGAAATGCCCATTTATCAGTATTATTATGACCTCCAGAGAGCTGAATTGTGTAAGGGATTTAAAAGGGTAAATGATGTTTTCTTGTCAAAGCTAGTGTTTTATCTACAAGCTAGGGAAAATTACAGATTGTCTGAGGAAGCTATGCAAGCTGTCCAAAGTTGTGGCTGTTTTTACATACAGTTTCCTAAATTCACATATATCAGAATAGGTGGTTTCTCTGGTCAGTCATTAAAGTTGCCTCGTTATTGTCTAGATTCTGTGGTTCTATCTGAGATGTGCAGGCAAATTGTAACAATGGCAGAGTTGGCTGACAATGCCAAGAAGTTTGCATCTGTATTTCTCCCTCTTGAGATTGGACATTACCGATGCCCAGATCTAAAGCAAGCTGTGCTGATAAAAGAATCTTTGACTCCCATGTGTTTTGAATATTACTTCTCCAGAGATAGCTTTGATCCTATGGGGTTTATTAGAAGTAACTTCAGGGGTACAGTTTCCTCTGTGCATGTTCCACATCTAGAAGACTATTGGGCCAATTGCCCGAATGAGTTTGAAGTTAGGAAAAGGCTGTGGTCTAGAATGACGTTAAATCAAGTCAGTATGTTTCAATTTGATCTTGATACACAAGGGGTAATAGAAGAAGATTATGAAGAAAGTATTGAGCCTTTTTATGTTGAGCAGATAGAATGTTTTCCGATTCCTGAGATTAATTGGGAACAAAAAGAAGATGATGACCTATCTGTTCGCACAAAAGATGTGTTGCTTAGGACTCAAAAATGGCTTATGTCTAAAACTGCCACTGTTACCAAATCTCCAAAAAAATCTTCAGAAACTAAAAATAAGAAGAGCCTCAAAAAGATGAAAGCCACTACTAACAAAGATATTCGTGTCTCCTTTACAGGGTCTCTTGAAGCTGAAGTCAAAGCTGAAGCGCCACCTTCGCCACTTCAACTTCGAGTTCAAGTTGAAACCCCTAAAACCAAAAGGGTGACTCGATCGAGTTCAAAGAAAATAGCTTCGGATATTAACAAAGGTACTATGGTGATCGACCTGGAATCTACAAAAGGCAAATCTGACATAGGAATACAGATGGCAGACCAGGCACAGTAATCGCAAAGGGCAACAACAGAGGTTGGAAGTTCAGGCGGGGATATGACTATAGCAAATATTTCTCCCACGGACAGCAAAGAACCCACAACACCAAAATGGTTGGAGAAATCTGTAGAAAGAAAAAGGAGTTTAGTTCCCCTATCAATGCCTATTGATGACCTAGTCAGCAAGTGCCTGGGGAAAACATTCAAAGCAAAGCAAGCCCGCACAGAGTCCAGGATTCAGTTTGATAAGAACTCAGGGCATTGGTCTGTAGAAATTGCTGTGCCACCAGAAGAGAGTCCAAAGGATTCCTTAACTCCACAGGACTATTGTGTATCAAAGGTTGATTTTGGAAAGGGAATACGTGCTGTGGATATGAAATTCTTTGAGGTGTCCAATAAGAAAATCGCTGACAGAGTTTGGAAGGATGCTCATGACAAGCAGGAGATGAAAGAAGCAATAAAGAAAATGGCACAATATATCAACGCTATTCTTCATCCAAACCCCAAACCAATTAGTCAGATGTCAGCCATCGTTGATGTTAACTCCATAGTGAACCAACAGTTCCTAGATAACCTGCAAAGATGTAAGGCAGTTACAAAGATAGCTGAAGAATGGATACAGGACACATCGGTTGCGGCTGTGAAACACATAAACCTGTTGGATGAAGCTTCAAAGGAAATCTTTGCCATTATTAAAAAGGTTGAATCAGGTAATGAGGGATATGAGAAGGAAAGGAATGACTGGGAAAGAATAATCCTGTGTCTAGAAGACGTGCAGGAAATTGGACTTCAGAAGTTCCTGAGTGAATGCCCTGTGGCTGGCTTAGATGAAAAAACATTGTACATGATCCAAGATTGCATCGAATGGAGGAATGCTACAATAGCGCAAGGCATAGCCGAAGTCAAAGAGAAAATACAGGAACTTCAAGTGATTAATGAAATAATTCAGAGGGATCTGAAATGGTTTAATAAGCACTGTACAGACAAAGATGAAGACTCCGTTGCCCAAGTTGAGGAACTAGTCATTGCAATTCAAAAGAAGTTCCAGGAGCTGCAGAGCAGAAAAGAGATGAATAAAAAAGACTTCTCTTACGTAGCACATACTGAGTCTATGCTGATTATCAATTCAGAGCATTTAGAAATGCAAGAAGAGAAAATTGCTGAACTCAAGAAAATGGAGGAAATATGGAAGCAGCGCTTAACCTATATTGGGCTGCCACATCAATCTATTATCTCGGCATTCTCCACTAACTATGAAGCATGGAAAGCGGCAAAGAAACCAACAGGGACAGCTGATGGCTCGTGATCAAGACGCGTGGCGAATTGGAAATGGCGTAGTTTTAGAAGTTATCTTTCTATTTCATGCATTTCAGTTAACACAGTTATGTTAACTAAAAAATGATTTATCCCTGGTGGGATTATTTTGAACCCTGCGTGGTATAAATATGTAATATTTTTCATAGTATAGGGTTGGATACACTCATTAGCAGGCTAAAAGAAAAACTACTTTTGTTTTAAGCTAAATCTTAGATCGGGAAAGTATAATATTTCTATTCTCAGCAGATAAATAGAATTCTACAGTTCTGTTTTTGTTTAAAGTCTTTGCTCAGGAAATAAGCACTAATGTTTCTTCCTGTTTAGTATTGTATTCTTGAGGATACTATTTATATGAAAGACTTTTGGTGATCTGTTGGTTCTGGAATTATTTCTTTTCAGTGGTTTGAGAAGCTTTGAGTGAAGGATTTGCTTATTTTGCCTACTCTTTGCTTGACTTTCACGAATGTGGATCATTTTGATAGTTAAGATCGAGTGGTTTTTCAGTATCAAACTTTATTTCATATTCATGAGATAGAATAAGCTGTTTTCAGCATTTATGTTTTGAAAAGAGATTCATTTCTTTAGCAGAAAATTATTAGATAACTCTTTTCAGATTGAAGGTAGCTGCGCCTGTTAATCAGATAAACATTAAGCAGAGAATTCCTAACTGATTCAGTAGGAATTCAAGCTGTTAATATGCAATTGCATAATGTTTTAAGATAGCATTTTTTAGGCAAAACTGTTTACTAACAACAACCAAGGACATAAGCATCTTTAGAGTGAGCATTAGGATTTTCAATAGGATCATGAACATCTTGAATAGGAGCACCTTCTTTGATAGGATTGTCTGAAGCTTGCAAAGACTTAGGAATAGTAGAAAGTGGAAGTGAACATGGAGTGGTAGAACAAGAAGATGAAAGACTTTGATCTTAACAAGGATCTTTGGATAGCATAATCGCATAATTTTTCTCTTGATTTTCAATAAGCTCAATATTAGAAGTACCAACACCATTTTTAATAACCTTAATGGAAGTATCATCTTTGGAAAGTACAAGTGTAGTAAGATTATTTTGATTGTCAATAAGCTCAATGGTGTAAGTAATAACTTGATCTTGCTTAGGAGAAGACTTAATACATGGTGGAATGAATAAGGAAGGGCGTAAGGGATCAAAAGAACCATGACATGGATAAGAGTCATCATAAAGAGAATTGGAATACATGGAGGTTTCTTGATCTTGATCTTTCTTTTTGTTTTTTTCTTTATCATTTTTAGAGTCCTCTTGACATGGAGCTACTTCTAAGGACAAGGAAGCATGTTGGAATTGTATGGGAGACTTGGGAAGAGATGATGAAGGATTAACTCAAGTAGGCATTATATCATGTAAAGGCTTTGGCTCTTTAGGTTTAGCATTATTGACAGTATTTGCAGCCAAGTGAAGGTTAGCTTGAGTTTCTTTAAGAGGTAGCCCTTGAGAATAACTATAGGGAAC
>MU225281.1:1189087-1202535 GCA_018584345.1 Thuja plicata | reverse complement strand
TGCTCCTCCAAAATTGCTCTCCAAACCTGCAACATAACAATACTAAAAACTCTAATATGAAAATGAGAAGGAGAGGTCTCCTTTTAAAGAAAAGTGAACGATTGAGATTAAGAGACAAAAATCAAAGACTATGATTAAGAGGCAAAAACCCACCACTTAGAAAGATGTGAAGAAAAAGGGATTTTTATTTACTTTTTAATTTAATTCATTTCATTTTTCAACAAATAAAGTGCTTTAAGTGGAGATTTTTATTTATTTAATTAAAAGAGAGGTTTTCTTTCAATTAAATAAATTAGAAGAATTTTATTTAATTAAATGGGAGGAATTTAATTTAATTAAATAAGAGGAATTTTATTTAATTAAAAGAGAGATTAAATCTTTTAATTAGATAAAAATGATCAAACCTTAGGAAATATTGAAATAATTAAATTAATTGAATTAATTACAATTTGATCAAGGAAATTGTTTTGAATTGAAAATGTTCCAAAGCATTGATTCAGAAATTTGATAAAATGATAAAATGATAAATGGGGCCCAAAGTCTAGGCAACTATTTTAAGGTGCATACAGAAGGAAGTGGTGTGTTTTCACCTAAAGGGTATGAATTGGGTTTCACTTGTCATTTTTTACATTTACCATGAACAAATCACCATCAGATTGAAT
The DNA here is from genome assembly GCA_018584345.1 of Thuja plicata. Lineage (NCBI taxonomy): Eukaryota > Viridiplantae > Streptophyta > Pinopsida > Cupressales > Cupressaceae > Thuja > Thuja plicata. The sequence continues at coordinate 1,201,873 of MU225281.1, read as the reverse complement.
TAAGAGCGATTTGTGCGATTTCACATATAGCTAAGTGCGATTTTATTTGGGACTTAATAGTTATTTGAAGTGATTAGGCGTGTTGCAAGATTCCTGCAAGGTTCTTAACGTGTTCATGGGGTTTGAAGCTTCTATTTGCAGAGCACCTCCCATTCCCTTTCCTCCCACATCCTCTAGTTTTTTGGTAGGTCTTTCCTACCCTTCTCCTTTTTCTTTTCTTTTTGCTTTATTCTTTCGTTTCTAGTTTTCCTTTTCTTTATTTTTTTTTCAGGTCATTATCGTTGCTTCCCATTGGTGGGATGTCTTTGCAGGAAGGTTTTCTACCTTTTATGTGCTATATATTTATGTACATTTGTAGATAATGTAGGTTTATATTTAAATAGTTGTATATAGTGTAAGTTAGTTGTAAATATATGTAGATATGCAAATAATTTTAAATTCTTGTAAATAGCAGTATTTTTGTAGGTTAGTTGTTGCGCCTATTGTAAATTTTATGTTCTTCGGCCTCCTATGTAAATGATGTTCATAGTGGGTGTCTCTATATTTTGGTCAGTGTATTCCATCGTGTCTAACCCATCCTATGGTGAGCTCATCATGCCCTTGTATTGTTGAATCCAATTTGAGCTCGCTCACCTAGTTTTTTAATGGACTTGAACTTAGCACCTCACTTGTTTGAGTTGCGGCCTTTCTCTCTCCTCCCTTCACTTCAAAATTCATGGCAGGATTAATTCCCCCATGTGTGAGCATTTAAAATTTTCCTAAGTGGCCTTCATTCCTTTCATGTTAAGAAAACTGTCACCTTAAATCTCATTACTCCAGTTATTGCATTACCATGTGACGACCCACGTCAGCCTAGTATGACTTATTGTATGGTCACTTCAATAATAACTAGTTTCTCTAGACTCTGGGATCTACGTAATCCCCAGTCTTCATCTCATTTGTCATATGAATCAGAATCCCCAGAACCTTTAGATATTGATCAAATTCAAAGTAAGCTATTATTTATTACATTTTTGGAATTTGATGCAAGCTAATGTCTTTTTGAGGACAGGTGCGAAATGACGATGAAATCTCTGGAACCCAAAAATTTATTTAATTACTTGTATTAATGGTTGTTCGGTCTTACAGGCTATCAATATTTCATCAATCAATATGTCTGAGGTAGCTTCCCCTCCCAGAAGTATATATGGAACTCCCGACCACCTCAACAAGAGGGGCCACCAAGTCAAGGGCCGAAAAAGTACTAGAGAAGCTCTCGCTCACATCCAAATATCTGAAGGATGGTGTCCTCGTGGGATCCAAGGTGGATTCTAAGTTACAACTGATCACCGACACAGAGGTCAGACCATGGGCCAAATTATAGGGCATAGTAAGAACAATATTCACTCAACATTCTGCCAGAGATAGTATGGCAAAGAATGTGGCCACCTCTGGCATCATCAAAGTCGCCTTCTTCCCTTATTCTGTGCAGGCCCTGGAGTTGATCCTAACTCTAGCCAAACATTACAACACCACCATCTAGTCCATTATACTTGTTGATCCCCTTCCAACAGGCTATCCAACGCCCCTAGTATCTCTCAATATTGATACTCTGGCTTTGGCACTGGGAATCCACTAGTTTGCTAATTCTATTGTCATCTCCTAGGCAAGGTCACTACAAGAGTTCAATAATGTGTAGCAAGCTACCAGGCAGCACCTCAACACCCATTAGCTGAAGACTCTGAGGAAGGACTATAAGAAGATTAAGTTGGAGATCCCCTGCACAGATTTCAAAGAAAGCATACAGGTGGGGATCATCTTTCTATGTCGGGTCTTCGGGGAATCACATGCCTGAGATTTCTTAGCCTGGATGTATTAATTTTTGTACAACATCACCACCAATGGGTAGAATTTTGACTAGGCAACCATTGTTGCCAATCATGTAGATTTTTAGCTGAAAAAGGTCAATGAGACATGGAATTTCTACATGACTTTTTATGTTCTATGGGCATTGGCACAATAGAGACCTTGAATTCAGGGTTTAGTTACAATGGGTTCCCTTAGGACCGGTCCCGGCCAGAGTGCACCTTGGGATCATTTTTCCCAAATTCAATGGGAATCCAACTTCCCCAATTTTTTCTGAGTAAATGATACCTTCATTTACATCAACATTTTGATACCATCTTGGGATGTCGGTTACCATTTTTTAAAGGAGGCTATGGCCTTGGTGAGTTCATATGGAAATTATTTTATTCAATTTCACTAGCATTCTTTTATTCAGGTGACCGAATTCTCTGGAAAGCCCTACCTATTACCTAAGCATTGTGGGGATAGGATTATTTTGATGGAATTTTGCAAGCGAATCCTAGAGCTCCATGTACTTTATGGAGTGAAGAAATTTACCTCCATCCCTTTCTCGATCACTTGCAGGAATTACTCTTGTAGCCTTGCAGTAGCCAAAGAGGATGATAATGAGTTAAAAAGTCTGGGGCTGGCATAATTCTATCTAGCATGGAACAATTTTGATCTACTTAGAAAAATAAACACAACATTACCCCAGGCAACAATGCCCTACGAGCCTCACTTGGAGGATTTTTGGGTAGATTTCCAAGATGATTTTGATGTTCAAGGTCAAAAGTATGAAAGGATGACAAAAGGAATAATGAAGTGTCTTGGCCTTCGTACCTTTCCAAAAGACTTTTCAGATAGTGGGCCCTTGGAGGAACCATCATACAAATTACAGGGGATCGATAAGTTGGATCTCCCTTCGATGGATTGGGACACCCTAGAAGTTTTGACAATAGAGGACATCACCTAGGACATTGTGCAGTGCAGTCATGAGTATTTTGCACAAGTATGCAAGAAAAGCACCCGTTGGGAGGGTCCATTTTTGTGGGGATCCACTTCAGCCTCTGAAATGGCCGAACAGAGAAGAGATAAGGAGAAAGCGAAGGAGAGCACCCCGTCCCTAGTCCCATCCTTAGTTCTAGCACCAATAATAGAACAAATTCACACCTAGCTTCAGTCATCCTGACATCTCGGCAATATAATAAGCGCAAGGCTTTCTCTCGGTCTCATAGTCACTCCGGTAGGATCCTCCCTTCCTACAGGCTCACCATCACTTGAAACACTTATGACCCAAGTGGTAAATACATAGGATGAGAGTGAAACTATTTTGGACATTGGGGTCCCACTGCAAACAAGGAGGAAGAAGCCAAGAATAGATAACCCCCCACAGAGCACAGATGTAGGCCCCAGAATATTGGGCAACATTCTGGTGGAGGTCATCCCTTCCTCCCTTGAAGTAGAGAATCCTCTAGAGGCCTCCCCTCCAAATGAAATTTTTGATGATATCTTCTAGGCTGAGGACTTGGTAAATCTACACAAAGACGTGGAGAGGGAGGTGGAAGAGATCGCCGCACAAGAGGCAAAAAATATCCCTGTATGCAAATCAGATGTCTAATGATATAAATGAAATACTACTATTGTAAAGCTAATAAATCTATCTAAATACAACACAATGAAGATTAAAAATGATCAAATGAAATTAAAACAAGTTTACCTTCACTTACCCCTCGTAGCTTGTCTCCATTGTCCTCCTAGCCTTGATTTCTTAGATGTGTTGAGCTCTTTGATTTCCAATTGAAGCTCCTTGCCCAAGATGTCACCAAAGTGTGGAGATTGAGTGGATTTCTATGAAAAATGGCCTAAACCTTTATTATGCAACTAATGTATGATGGAAATGGTATAAAAATGACTTCAATTTCTTGACTAAATGCTTGGATGCTTGATTGCTTGATCTCTAGAATGCTTGAATACTTGAAAGTTACTATTTTCTATTCTCTATTCTCTATTCTCTATTACCTCACAAAGGAAGAATGGGGGATCCTTTTATATATTTTTGGAGGACTCAAGACTAGGTGGCACAATCCTAGGGTGGATATTGAAAGGTGGAAGATCCTAGGGTTGCTATTGACTTGGTTGAAGGGTTTGAGAGAAAGGGGGATGTAGTTGGAATGTGAGAGGAAGAATAGGGAGGATGTTCCTCCTACATTGACATAGAGGAGAAGAAGATGGAAGGGAAAGACACATGTCAAGTGTCTCACAAAGACCATTGAGAGGAAGGAGGAAGGAATTTTTCCTCATGAGGACTCTTGGTACAAGTGTCCCATGAGTCACCTTAGAATCTTTGAAGTGGCTTGAGAATCTCCTTAGGAATAGGGATTACTACTTGACTTAGTGTAGGAGAAGACATGTGGTCATGAGACCAAGTCTTATGAGGCCACATAGCCCTTAGGGATATGACATGTGTGGGTGAGGATAATGATTTATTAATAATTAATAATAATTATTTATTTTAGCCAAGGTGATGTGTCAAGTGAATAGGTCTATGAGGTGGACTAGGAGGTTTAGTCATATTTAGTGACTGTTTATTTAATCACTTTAATGAGACTAATTTAGAAGACTTGGGATAAGAAGAATAGACTATAGTGAATGTATCAAATAAATTGAATAATTTACTTAATAAATAGAAGAAATAAATATTAATTATATAATAAATATTTAATTAATTCATCAAGTCAATAATAATTAAATAATAATTAATTAATTAATTAATTAATTAGTGAAGCCATTTTTTAATGTATACATTTTGCCCCTCTTTGAAATAATGTGTTGGTCACATTGTTTCAAAGAAAAATCTAGCTTTTTCCCCTGACAATATCGACAAAAGGAAGTGACCTATGCATGCCCCCTCAAGAGATTGATTGACAAAATTTATGATTGTGTTTTTTTTTTTTTTATAGTATTTTTCAATCAATCTCATGAAAATATTTGGAAGAAATGATGGGATAAATAGGGTGAAGCAGAGAGACAGCACATTTATTGCAAATGGTAAAATGTGGATAAATCAAGAAGCCAATTAGGTCAAACTTGATATCAATAAGCTAATATGATCTGGTCGACGGTGTATTTTGATCAATTTGTGTCAAGATAGGCAACATTGTAGCATGGTCTCTAGTAAACCATCTTGTTTGTAGATAATTGATAGAATTATCCATTGATACATGTGATAAACATGTGTTTGATTGATAAGATAGGATAGATAGATAGATTAGTTTGATCAAAACCTAATAGTTTGATTTGTTTGATTGTTGATGATAGGAGGATATAGACATTGATACATTGCTGGTTAGACTAGCAATGACACGGGTATAGGCTAACCATGTCCTGGGATTAGAGAGATGGGTGGAGAGACTAGAGGGGGAGGTCGGAGAGGCTAGAAAAGAGAAAGATACCACCATAGAGAAGTTAGGAGAGGCAGAGACATTAATAGATGAGCTTGAGTCTACAGAGACATTGGGCTCTCATGTAGATAGTCTTCAGAGGATGATGCAAGCTGGTAGGGAGATCACCTACTAGAGGGAGGCATACATATAGGTTGTTATGTGAGATTAGTGGATTGGGAGCTTTAGAGAGAACTCATATGCAGTTAGGACAGTAGCACATTAGAGACATGGGTCAACAGGTAGTGGAGGTACATCATTACACCCATTGAGACGACCATCAGGTTCTGGAGATCCATCAGTGGTAGGGACTTCTATTGCAGCACATAGACATCACCAGATAGAGTCTGGAGGCAGTGGATCTTATCTTTTTGATATATAATTTGTATTTATGACTTCATTGTATCATTATTGTATTATCATTGTAAACTTGATGGACACTTATGGACACATGGTTATTTTATGAGATATCATTGGACATTTGGACATGTTATTTTTGTTTTATAGACTCTTGATGATGGACTTTCTATATGATGCAGTTCTATTATGATTAATTCTATGATGCATTTCTTATGATGATATATATATGTGGATACTGACACATGTAGGATGTGATGAATGACTTTGATTATGCATTTTACTTTACGACTAGTAATGTAATGATCTATCTCTATATGGATGCATAATAGTTATGATTTGATCATATAATGACTAATGGTACCTGAATTAATTTCAAATAGATGGATGAAATGATGATGATAATGAAGATGATACTGAACTTAATGAAAAACAAAAATGATATGTTATAAAAATGTAATGTATAATGATGGTAGTAATATAATGACCTATAATGTGATGAAATGAAAACTATGATAAAATGAAATGATAAAAATATGCATGTAAATATAAATGGTTATATACAAATGAACAATCCTAACAAAGAAAAACTAAGGACATATACATAATGAACCATGATAAAATGCTATTTTTTTGTTATCCAGAATGTCCTCAATTTTAAATAACAATGTGTCCGGCACAAGAAGAATAGACAAAGAGAAAAGGTGATCTAAGCAAGATATCCTACAGAACTCTATAAAAGGAGCATGGGTATGGAACAAAAATCTATTAAATGTAATCCAAAATGATATGTGAAACGAGTATCTCCACAAATTCATGAAACATATTACAAATTCATAATTATTGGAATTTTATTTTCATCATTGAGCTCATTATGTTGCAAGAAGATACAAGCATCATAGTATAATTAAACCAGGATGACTTAAGCACTTCTTCCATGGAGTTTAATATAGAAAACTTGACAAGCATCTAGGTATAATTGAATTGAGATGACCTGTGTTTTGTTTGCATAACATACAAGGAATACCCCCCTCCATCTGGGAACAAATATTTGGAGTCTAGGTATGTGTGGCATATCACCGTCAATAGTATTCACATAACAACATGATTTATATGTTGTCAATACTTATTCAATGGATGAAGGTACTTACGCACAGACACCCCAATTATTTGTTCCTTTGAATTCATTGGAAAATATCCCATAAACAACAATCAAAGAAAATATCATGTCCCATCCCGGCTATCCTAATCAATCACATATTTGGAGCTTTAAACTCATGTCAAAGATATCCCGAAATAGCATAGGAAACATGATAATAATCAAATCCATACATGAATGCATAATTGTATAACAAACCATTCTAACATGTCTTCCATAAATATACATTTCTTTGCCAAAAGATAGTGTTAGGTTTATTGATCAGTTTGGTCGATGTGATGTTGTTGCAAATGTATAGATAAATGATCATATTTTTAAAGATAGGTCACATATTATGAATCATGATTAGAATAGGATTGTGTAAGAACAGTTGATTGTGTTTTCTTGTCTGGTGAAAAATACTCTGTTTTATCCTCTAAGAGTCATGACTATCATAGATCCACTTCCCAAACTAGGTCGAGGACATGCCCCCAGCTAGGTGATGGACAGACTTATTATGGGTGAAGAAAGACACACTGGACTAGGATGAAGACCAAGATAGTAGACCAAGCTATGATGGGTTTTTATTAGGGATTTATACAATGGATAGGATAATCATGTACTAGCCACTTTATTATGATATTTACAAGGCAAAAGATGACTTGAATAGCCACTTTATTATGGGTATATACAAATGGGATGATGCGCTAGAAGAATCCTAATAGAGAGAGGAGCTACCTTGTCACAAATGGTGTCTATTTCCAGGTTTTCACCACATTCTTTTATTGCAGTTTTCTTGTGATTTTTTTTCTTCTTTTTTTTGGGGGGATTTGTTTGATTTTTTGTATTTTTTTTGACTTTTTAAAAAAAAAAAATTTAACATATCCCTTGCACTAGGATCTCATGCATAAAACTTTTTGAGGTGCATGTTTTTAAAAGGCTCATCCAAGAGATCTCCCTCAGACTAGACAAATGATAACCTCCAGAGCCATAAAATGTTATAATCACAAAAGGACCTAACCAGTTAGGTTCAAACTTGCCCTTCTTCTCACAATGCTACTGATTTTTGGGATTCTCACAAAGGACTAGATCACCCACCTGAAAGTCTCTAGGTTTCACTTTACTATTATAATAGCGAGACATCCTTTACTGATAGACTTTCAAATGATCAAAGGCTCTTTGATGATGTTCATCCATAAATTCTAATTCAGCTAGCTATGCAACTCTATATTCTTCATCTAGAATCAAATCTTTCAGGGACACACAAAGAGAAAGTAACTCGACCTTGAGGGGCAGAACAACTTCAAACCCATAGACAAGGGAATATGGTGTGGCTCCAATGGGAGTATGGATGGAAGTGCAATAAGCCCATAGTGCAGGATTCAATTGGACATGCCAGTCACGGCCAGTGTCATTGACAGTCTTTTGAAGGATTTTGACAATAGTTTTATTAGACGCCTCAGCTTGACCATTACCTTGGGGATAATAAATGGTGGAATAATGGTGGGTGATGTGGAATTTAGCACATAGTTTATACATATCTTGATTTTGGAATTGTTTCCCATGATAAGTAATAAGATGCATAGGGATACCATATCTGCAAATGATATTATTAAGGATAAACATGGAAACATGTTTACCTGTGGCAGTGATCAATGGAACAACTTCAATCCACTTGGTAAAATACTTTGTTGTGGCTATAATTAACTTATGGCCATTAGAATATGGAGGGTGAATTACGCCCATGAGGTTGAGTCCCCACTGACTAAACGGTAACGTTGTTGTAAAAGGATGAATTTGTACTGGTGCATGAATAAGATTCCCATGTATTTGACATTTCTTGCATTTCCTAGAAAAATGAAAGGAATATGTCTCCATAGTAGGCCAGTAGTAACCCATATGCATGAGCTTCTTAGCCAAGGAAGGACCACTCAAATGTGTTCTACAAATACCCTCATGTACATCTTGTAAGGAAGTTTGAGCTTCATCATGTTCAAGACATCGTAAGAGAGTACCATTAAGACCTCACCGATATAGGGTGTTAGATATAGGAGATAGTAGGAGGTTTGGCATAAAAAGGTTCATTTTTTGGTTTCTAGATAAGTTAGGTGGAATGATATTGTCATTTAGGTAGGAATATATCTTTTTCTAGGTAGGGGAATCTTGTTCGATAATATGATATATGATACTTGTATCAGGATCATCATACACAAGATAAACCAAGGATTCCACTAAGAACTCAAAACAGGCTCTGGTATCTTCCACATGAAATAGAGAAGCAATTGTTTCCATAGTGTCTGCAGCCTTATTTTCATGTCTTGGAATTTTCTCAAAGGTAATGATTGAAAAATATTGCTTAAATTTATCCACCATATGCTTATATGATAACAACTTGTCATGTTTGGTCTAGTATTCATTATTAACTTGATTGATAATCAACTGGGAGTCTCCATAGACATTCAATTCAATGACTTTCCATTACACAGCCATCTTTAATCCAATCATCAAAGCTTCATACTCAACTACATTATTTGTACAAGGAAAGAGTAACTTGTAAGACTTTGGTATTGTATATCCTTGTGGTGTAACAAATAACACTCCAGCTCTTGAACCATGGTGAGTATATGATCCATCAAAGTACAACTTCCATGTTTGTGTAGATAATGTCAAGATATATGCATCTATAAATTATTTATATATAGGTTGATCATCTGTTAGTGGTGCCTCAACTAATTGATCTGCAATTACTTGTCCTTTAATAGCCTTCTAATCCACATAATCAATATCAAATTCACTAAGCAACATAACCCACTTAGCCAATCTTCCTGTCAATTTTGTCTTACTCAAAAGGTATTTCAAAGGATCAATCTTTGTAATAAGCTTGATGGAATGAGACAACATGTAATGTCACCACTTCTAGACATGCTCGTTCAATTGGTGAATAATTGAGCTCATATCCCACAAGTGTGCGACTAATGTAATATATAGCCTTATCTTTTTCTTCTTGATCTTTTTGGGCCAAAAGAGAACCAAGCAAGACTTTTGTAACTGAAATATAGAGAAAAAGTGGTTTGCTTGGAATTGGTAACATAAGTGTGGGAGGATTTTCTAAATATTGCTTGATCTTAGTGAAGGCTTCTTCACACTTATCATCCCACTTGAATAAGATGTCTTTATGTAATAGCTGTTGAAAAGGATGACTTCTGTCTGCTAATTGAGAAACAAACCTTTTGATTGATTGGAGGCGTCCTTGTAATCATCTTAATTGATTGATATTCATAGGTGAAGCCATCTCCATGATCACCTTAACTTTTTTTGGATCAAATTCTATGCCCTTAGCTAAGACAATATACCCTAATAGTTTTCCCAATGTAACCCCGAATGCACATTTCTTTGGGTTGAGTCTAATCTAGTACTTTTCCATTCAGGTGAATATTCTATCCAACACTCTTAAATGACCATCTTTGTTCTTGGATTTTGCTAGGATATCATCAACATGATCCTCCATTATGGTATGCATCATGTCATGAAAGATTGTGGTCATAAGCCTCTGATAAGTTGCACCAGCATTTTTGAGCCCAAAAGGCATCACAATCCAACAGTATGTTCCCCAAGGACATGTAAAAGCAGTCTTTTCCTAGTCATCTAGCACAATCGTGATCTGGTTATAGCTGGAAAACCCATCCATTAAGGATAACATCTCATGCCTAGCCATCAAATCAACTATAATATCAATGTTAGGCAATGAAAAGTCATCTTTAGAACAATCCTTATTGAGATCTCAAAAATCTATACAAATCATGATAGACTTGTCTAGCTTGGATACTGGTACAATATTGGAAACCCACTCAGCATAATAAATGTCTTGAATGAATCCAACATCCAGTAATTACTTCAATTCTTCTTTGACCATAAGTGCAATATGAGGATTCATTTTTCTGAGTTTTTTCTTTACTGGTTTGATTCCTGGTGCAATAGACAAATGATGCATAATAAGATGAGGATCTAGCCTAGGCATATCAGCATAAGATGAGGCAAAGTTGACATGTCTCTCTTTGAAAAATTGTGAAAGGCTTCTTTTTCTGAATCTGTTAAGGATGCTTCTATTTTCAGAATACGTGGGGACTCCTTTGTTCCAATGTTGAGAGGCAATGTTAGTTCAATAAGTATTGTAGATTTCTCTCGATACATATAATTGGGGAGAGTTTCAATCCTCCATCTTCAGGCACCTTAGAGAGATTTTCACCCTCAGATATGTCTTTTCTTTTTACCTTTTTAGGATCTAACACTGCCACTGTTTGGTTTTCACCATTAGATCTATTGATTATTTTCACATTTTTACGACTGAAAGGATTGGCACCCTCTCCAAAATAAGCCATGTCATTGAGTTATATTGGAAATCCTAATTTATGATCCCCTAGTGGTAGATGATATCTCATTCCAAGATAATCGATAATTGTGTCATCATTATGGAAAACCTCAAGTTCTGGATTACTGGGAGAATCCCAAGCTATAAGCTCAATGTGGATAAGGGATATTGGATAATTTGGGCCAATTTCAAAGGTTGAGATGGTATTGATGGAAAAAATTTCAAATTGTATGATTGTATTTTCAAGGTCTATTTCCATACTCTCATCTGAATCGTCTATCACAAGATAATTCTCACTTTCCTCACAATCGCCAAGAGTAGTATCATGCGAATCTAATCCTAGTGGTTCTATCCTTGAACTCTTCCACTCATGATAATAATTATGATAGGTATGAACAACATCAACTCCTATCTCTTCGGTATAGTCAAATAATGAATCCCATTCATAAGCATTAGAATCATCATCATCATCCCTAAGTCTGTTAATGATTTCTGTCGCTATCTTTTTCTTTTTTGGATCTACATACATGCCATGTTTTTAGAACTCTAATGCAAGAGCCTTAGAATTCTTTTAGAAAGGTATAATATTTTCTTTACCTTCATATTCCTTTGGTCCTTCTCCTTTGTATCCTAATCTTGTGGTGTCCCTTTGGTAATTTTGATTTTTTCAGAATTGGTTTTATAACACCCTCTCTTTTCAACCCTATAGGTCCACTGCCTTGATATTCCATCTTTTGCAACAAAGTATATCCCTTACCATATATATCAGGTGATATATACTCATGTTTTTCATCTTCTTGATCTTTATGGTGTTTAAGAAAAAGTTTAGCATTATGCTCAGCTGCCTTGTTTGATATAGTGCCCCCACTTATAAATGTGCCATAAACAAGTGTAGAAGGAGCTTTTGATTGCTGTTTGGTAATCAAATAATTTCCATATGACTTAGGAGATAAGGGTTACTCCATGATACATAAAGTTTGACCCAAAGTGTATTCTTGCATACTTTGTTCTCTTATGTCTATTTTGATTCGATTGGATTTAGAGGTCAATGCTTCATTATTTGGATTAATGGGTATTGTTATAGGAGATCCAACATGATTATAGGGTACCAAGGATTTAGGTGTTGTCTTCATAGTGTTGCAATACTAAAAAGGATTCAGATCTCGTTTGATGGTTATTTCTTGACCATTATGTGGAAACTTCAAACACTAATGATAAGTTGATGGAACAGCTTGCATAGAAGGAATCCAAGGCCTCCCCTAAAGAATGTTATATGCTAGATCCATATCAAGGACTTGAGAAAGTACATCTTTGACTACATGACTGAATCTGATAGGAAGAAAAAAAGATCCCTTGGATGACCTCTCTTGTTCATCATAAGATTTAATTGTGATTTTATTCTTTATATCTACAACATTTTCAAAAAATCCCAATGCAAGGACTAGTTTTAAAGTGAATATATTCAATCCAGTTCCTCCATTTATTAGTAATCTTTTAAATTGATTATTTTGCACAAGGCCTTCTATATGGAGTGGAGCATTATGTGGTTGATTAATGGCTAGATCATCATTCTTAGTGAAGGATAGGTAATGTGGAGTTGTCAAATGTCCCACCATAGCTTGGAATTGGGCTTGATCTAGATTTGTAGGAACATTGGT
>MU225281.1:1141264-1164197 GCA_018584345.1 Thuja plicata | reverse complement strand
GGACATGTGTGGGTGAGGATAATGATTTATTAATAATTAATAATAATTAATTATTTTAGCCAAGGTGATGTGTCAAGTGACTAGGTCTATGAGGTGGACTAGGAGGTTTAGTCATATTTAGTGACTGAGTATTTAATCACTTAAATGAGACTAATTTAGAAGACTTGGGATAAGAAGAATAGACTATTGTGAATGTATCAAATAAATTGAATAATTTATTTAATAAATAGAAGAAATAAATATTGATTAAATAATAAATATTTAATTAATTAATCAAGTAAATATTAATTAAATAATAAATATTTAATTAATTAATTAGTGAAGCCATTTTTTAGTGTATATAATCCTCGGGGAGGAGGAAGGGTAAGAAAAATAAATTGCCCTAGAAGAAGAAGTCCAGGAGAAAGAGTAAGAGCAAGAGAAAGAGAAAGAGCAAGAGCAAGAGTAGGAACAAGTAAATATACCAAGTGTAGAAGAAACACCAATCTCAGGGATCGAGACAGAAGGAAGACAAATAAAAGAAGAGAAACTGACAATGGCTAGGGAAACCAGACCCTTAAGGAACCACTATACCCCCAGTCATCATGCTCCAAATGCCTCCTTTTATTCCAGGTGACCCTTTACCCTAGAATCTGACATTCGGTAAGGTGTTGTTGGTAGCACAATAGTCAAATCTAGGCCAGACACCTTCACCCCCTCTGGAAAATGTTCCCTCAGATGAGAATGTCCGGACAGATAACGCCAAAGAAGTCCAACAACAGCAAGATGTGGGGGAGAACCTCAAAGACATGGATACAAATGCCATAGGTGTTGGGTAAGGCAAGGTCCCCGACACTACAGATGAAAATGCCACTAAGATGAGAGAAATAGGGAATCCCAGGAATAGAGAAGAGGATTCCATAGAGACTATAGATGCCAAAGAAGTGCGGCCAACACCCGAAGGGGACCCCAGTATCTAGGACTTAGCCATAAGACCACCCCCACCACCATAGTGGCTGGTAGAGTCAATAAAAAGGAAGGCCCTAGCGGCAGTGAGAGTTCCCCTCTTTGACCAAAATGATGGCCCAAAACCAAGAGGCTCAGAAGCCTAAAAAGGCCCAGACCCTCCATACCCTTCAGACCGGTCCAAGGATAAATACCATCACAATGGTCACAAAACCTCCCCCAGATGTAGAAGAGGCAGCAGTAGGAGCTGTAGAGTATACAATCACAAAATTTCATTTGGGGAAGAGAAAAAAATAGGGAGAATTGGACCTATTGAGAGAGGCCAGCCGGGCAATTGAGGCCCGATATGACAAGCAGGCCTAGAAGCTAAAAGATGCAAAAGAGACCAATGAAAATCTTCTTGATCTTCTTATAGAATTGGCACAACCATTGGCTACAATTCCTCCAGAAGCTTCCACATCCAGGGCACCACTTCCGTAGGGTGACATTGACACGCCGAGAGAAATGAAAAAGAAAGCGCAAGCAGTTGATGGTTGGGTGGCTGAGCAAGTAGGATTCATAAGGAACTTCTTGACAGCCACACTCCTGGAGCTCCATCAGGCCAGTAACATATTGATCCAACTGAACAATGTCATTTCTCAGTGGGAGGGGGAGGTAGAAAAATATGAAGAATGGATAAGTGAATTAGAAGAAATAATGAACTTCGGGGAGGATATTATCACAGAGACGGGCATTTTGGGGGATGAATGTTTCAAATTTCTTTGGGTCCAATAGTCTAGAATTGGTCTCAAAATTAAGAAAAGAAAGCTACTGGTAGCGGCCTTAAAGGGTAAAGTCCTGGCAATTGAAAACTCTTTAAATTTATATGCAGCATTTGTTACAAGGATTTGGTAGTCAATCCCTTCAGCACCGAGACATGCGCTCCGGTGGATTTTTTCATAATAAAATTTGATGAAATAATGGAGTTATGGTTTCAGACCCCTAAATATTTTGATGCAGCGAAGATGTCGCATCTCTTCCACATGATGCTCTGGGCCCACGATGTAGCAAAGATGGGGTAGATTTTAAAGAAGGTGCCTGAGATGTGGGTGAATACTTGGAGGCAGCCAAAGGGCGCCAAGATTGTATAAAGGAAATAGACAAAGAAGGAATCCTCTAGATCTTGGAGGCATTCAAAATAGTATAAGGCAGTAAAGTCCTTTGGTCTTTGGAGATTTTCGTCAGCAGGGAAAAGTTTTGCAAATTGGTTATTCTTTGAGCATGAGCTCCCGGACTCCAGAATTTTGGGTCAAAGTTTTTTATTCATTCATAGTGATCTGTATCAAGGTTCCTCAGAGCCGACTGATCATAGTCAAGAAGTTAATAAGGGTCAGAATGTAGGTGATCAAGATAATGACATGTCAGAAAGAAGAGATGGTTCTGACAAATGTCTTCTTATTCCCCTGAGGTGTCACTCCCACATTAACTACCTGGTGCGCATTGAAGATAGGGAGCCGCAATTTGCATTAATGAGGCATGTAGCCTAGGTTATCAGGATAAGAAAATTTCTTCCATAAGTACCTTGACTCTCTTCTCTAGGCTGATTCTTCTAAATTTCTCCTCTATCTTCTTCTTTTGTCTTGTCAGACCTTTGTGCATCTCAAGGTGATTGTAAGTGGTGCAGGTAGCACTGGCCACAGATAATGTATTATAGTTAGCAAGTGTATAGGTAGATTAGGTCAATTTTTAGGTCAAGTTTGTGTATAAATAATAAGTTTGATGCCATAACAAGGGTCGATGAAATTGATGATTTTGCAGTCCAACAGTAATAGAAGCATAGTATTTTCAAGTTCATTGAAAATAGCATTTTACTTTCAGTTGCCCTCGGTAGCTTAATTCTCAGTTTTTCAGTAGCTTAGAATACTCCATTGGAGCCATGAATGTATTCACCAGTAATGCTGGAACATTTTCAAGATAATGAAGGAAGGAAGAACATCTTGTGGCCATGTGTTATTGTTGTTCTGATATCCAAAGTTAGCAATTATCTTTTGTGCAAAATGTTTTCTTATGTCCTTTTCTCCTATGTTTTAGTTTATATTAATGATCTTATCTCCCTTTTCTATTGAGTGCATATGAATTGTTGGTTCATTGTGTATTTGGTATTTAGTGTAGTTTTCATGCATTGGAGCATTGTTTGATGTTTAAATATATATTACATAACTTTAGGTAGAAATATACATCTAACCTTGATCTATATTTGAGTTTTTCTTTGATAATCCAAGTGCTTGTAGGAAACCCCATCCCTTTTGAAATCCCTAAGAAGATGAGTAAAAACAAGCTATCCCCACAAAAAGTAGTCACCTACCCAACTTAGCTCCCCCGCACTATCGAGACCCAACTACCAGGTTCTTGAAGGCTAGGATAATTTGTTCTCCGGTAAACCTATATAGGAAAATTTGGCTAGTACCCTAGTACCCGGTGACAACTTATTTTTGTTGGCAGAGCTGGTCACAAAGTCCCGTCAATAGAAACTAATCTTAATAAGATATGAAACCATATCCTACATTATGAGCTAGAGAAGATAAAATAATTTGAGTTAAGTCAACCAAACTACTCATGCCAACACTTTCTTACAAAATTTTAATGGGTGAGCAAGGAAGTAAAATATGAATTAGGGATACAATGAGAGAACACATAAATCAAGATTCATGTGTTGAATAACTGAGAGGGGAGGGGGTGAATCAGTGGCCTAAAAAATATTCCAATAAATCAACCCAAAACTTTGATACCACAATATTAAGTCTCTAGTTACCTTCAGTCCTACAAGATGTATGTCTTCAAATATACTTATCAAATAACTACTGCTCAAAGTTCACTATTAAACCTTATTATTAATGTTTGCCAAATATCAGTCTTTCATTTACCAAAAAATAGTAAATTGCTTAGTGTATACTGATCAATCCAGATTAGTTATGTGTCATGAAAAACACTAAAGTAATGACTCATAAACACATTTACACATGGATTTTTGATGTGGAAACCCACTTGGGACCGGTAGCCCAAAATTTTCACTCTTTTGAAGTGAGATCGGTGAAGAGCCAACCCTGTTAACGATTACACACAAACTGATAGGTGTGACCTTCTTAGAGGATTTAAATAGAATAGTTTGTCACTTGATATTGGGCATCTCTATGCTACCTTCTATGACCAAACCTAGTGTAGTTTTTCAAATGGAATTTGGTATCTCATGCTATCTTCATGATCAAAAATTTTGATACTCCTTGGGATGTATCTCAATATAGAAAGGATTGTTAAGTCCTGCTCGGTTAAGAGACTTTCTGAATCAATTATTAAACTAAAATAGTAAATGATCTATTCACACATACAACTTAGACTTGCATATTTTTAGATCTATTGCAATCTCATTAAACCATTCTGATCAATATGTCTTTTCAATACCTTTTCTCTACTTCTTTCTACTTGATGATATTGTGCTTCTCTATTGCTTGGTGTCCGCAGGAATCTTTAGCTCTTTCCTTAGCTTAATTGATCAAAAATTATATGAAGTTGTTCTTCATCATTTTCTCTTCAACATCCTTCTTTTTCATTCACTCCCCTTAATTCATAAATAAATTAAGTTGTCTCTTTTATAGACATGATCTCATCGTTTCTCACTTCTTGAGTTTCTTGTTCTTGGTGTGATCCACAATCTTAGCCAATATTTCTTTAAATCTTAACTCTTTTTTTATCTTGTAGAAATCTTCTTGGCAAATGGATAAAATAGATTTAAATCTTTTACTTATCTTTGGCTTTAACTTGTCGATTAAAACAATGTCAATAACCAGTTGAGTATATCTTATGCCTGCCAACTAAGTATTTTATCATTTATGAACTCTAGTTAACTTTAGTGTTTTAACTCTTTAATAGCTTCGGTTAACACTTCAGTTCTCCTCGGTCTTCTCTGTCGGTGTTATCTATCCTTCAGGGTTGTTTGTACTTCAGGCTCATCTATTTTTCGGTTAACACTATAATTATGGTCGTTGGTAATGCTTGTGATTCTTCTCGTCAGTAATGCTTGTCGGTTTCTTTGCTCAGGCATTACTGTGACTTTTCTCTCAATTTTTTCTGAAGTCTTTGATACTTTGAATATAACAGATCAGATTATATCAAGTTGACATCAATGACAATACAATCCATTAACTAATTTAATGTCTTGTATTATCTTTCTTTATTTTAGCGATCAACTTAACATCTTCAAACATTTAAACAGTTACATGTCATCAATCTCTCCCTTTGGCATTGAAGGAAACATACTACATTATCACACTATATTATTACTAATACAATATGAAATATAATAGTTGAATTTCATCAATCTCTCCTATTGTAACTATTAAAAATGTCTAGCTCTCGGTAAGCTCATATATATTAGATTTGTTTCTTGCAGAGTGAGTTCTTCAATCATTAATCCCTTCACTGGATAGATGTAGCAACTTTTGTCTCTATTTCTAATAAGTGCTCCTCCTTGACTATTCCTCTTCTTGAACATCTACATTTGACAATAATATCTTCCTTAGTATGTACTCTCTCCCTTTTTTACTTCTCTCCCTTAGATGGATATTACATATATAATAAATCTCTCCCTTTAAATTCTTAGGAACTTCTCTCCATGGATAATGATATAATCTCTCTTTGATGATGAGATTATCTCTCCCTTTTGATAATGAGAATCATCTCTCCCTTTGACAACAATGTTAAACAATTCTTCCATGTCATCTTCCATCCATTTTATAATATACTCCTTAAATTTCCCCATCCATCAGAAATATATTGACTCTAGTGTTTGGTGTAGATTTGTACCTTTTTATGTATAGATGTTTTTGGCAAGTTGACTTCCTAAGGAAGCATGACTCATTTTGTGTTGTCAATCATGGCAACAAAGTCATACTTAAGTTTTGTTATGAAAGACAAAATAACTAAGTGTGAAAATAGGATAGACAAACACATACAGAGATCAGTACATCAGCGCATGTGTTAGAGATCACACCAGAGAATGCATGCTTAGGTATATACTTTATGGTGTATATGTAATGCCCCGCCAGGGAACCCAAGAGAACTTAACCTAAACACGACACTAAGTTCATGGAATATTTTTTTTTTTAAAATGTTTACAAACAATATTAATAACAATGCAGAAGCAACACAATGAAGTACATGACGTACATGAAATACAACTCATACATGATTAACATTCCTCGAGGGTTCCTTGACGTAGAATTACTTAAACAACTAATCTACGAATACAAATATAAGAACTGACATAAAGGTTACATAATCTGAAACCAATTACATACATCTCATTATAATAAAGATTACATATACAACTGATACCATAAGGTATACTACCTAATCAACATCCACTGCACAAGTCGCAGGGTATGTAATAATACATAATAACCATTACAATGCATCCTCCAAGGATGATAACCAATATAAACATATGGTATAAATATACATCTCAAGTAACTGAACAAGTCTCCAAAAGACTAGGAAGATGAAACTGCAACAAGGAACATCCAAGCATGAAGAAGAATCCGTCATAATCTCAATGGTAATAAGAATCACTACCACCCGACCACGTGGCACCAAAGGTCCACTCCCACCGTGCTGAGGAGATAGTAACAGCCCCATCACACGGGGTATACAACAAGAATACAAATACCAAGGTATACATGACCTCATACTTCAATGCAAAGGAAGATCCTAGAAGCACTCTAATCCAAAACAAGGAATACTAAATAGCACCAGAAGTAACTRAAACACRTAGGATAGCCTAAGCTATATATAGGGAAGTGTCATCACATAAGTCCAACCTTGAAGGTAACCCTAGTAGTACCTCTTGACCCTRGCCTCCAAGTGACACTATGTGGCTCAGTGATCCTTTCGCGAAGACAAGGATCCCRTCTTCCATTCTATCATGCGAMARYATTCAAGACATGGGTARAGACTYAGACATCTTATTAATTCATTTTAAACCCCTTTAATGTAACATATTTCCACTTATTAAGTAACTTGCCAATGGGTTTACCTAGTAACCGCTTAGGGTCCTGAACCCCCATTGCAAGCCACTTCCCCACTATACACTTAGTAATCCTACCTAGGCTTAAGATCAACACATGAAGATACACATACTCGCAAATCACATCCTTCCCATTCAAGATCACATAGGTTCTCAAATAACCAAACAACAACCACAGTATCCTCATAAGACCATAAAGCACATCATAACAAAATCAGGTTGGGTATAGGAAATCATAACTATAACATCATCATAATAACACAAACGACATTGCATAAAACACCATGCAGAAAGTATAATCCAGAAAACCTCTAAATTAAATCCTAGGGTCATCTATCCCAACAGATACCTGAAAGCATGACTACATAAAAGAATACACAAATTTATTTGATCACGCACTCTAGACGCATCAAATCCTTTTCAGAATGCATGAAATCAAGTATAATGTTAACGTAGGAATAAACAAATTTATAATTCTAAATCATGCAAATTCGTTCATCCAATTAAAATTACTATTCAGGAATAATTAAATCTTTAACAAAGACGCAACATAAATACAATATAAGAAAATTTATAAAACACCACATACATAAATTATCCCATTCAAACAATTACTAACTTCGACTATAATTATATCAGTATTACCTCTTTTAATATTAATACATCATCTAACAAATCCCCCTCTCAAACTAGTCTATTCTAACTATCACTAGTAGAATTTGGGCAATATATGACCAGGTGACTCAAACTTTTAGTCACGTGACTAAAACTGATCATGTTCTACCATTTTTTTGCGATTCACAAATATAAATGACTAGATAAATGACCAATTTGGTCATCGGGTAAAATCACAACTAAAAGGACTAAATAAATGACCAATTTGGTCGTCATGTAAAATGACTAAATAAATGACCAATTTGGTCATCGGGTAAAATGACTAAATAAATAACTAAATAAATGACCAATTATGTCAATTTTGTGAAAGAAGCTACTTAGTATACATTTCTTTTATTTGTGTAGGCTTTGATGTAGTTCACCTACAAAGGAAATGAACACAAAAAAAATCCAATAATACCCTATTACATTATATCCATATGTCCAAATATTTATTTTCATGTTGGTTAAGAATGTGTGTACTTTAAAATACACGGTCACGCTAGCTTCACATGCACTTCAAAATAGGGGGCCAAGTTAGCATGCTCATGTTAATTACCATTTAGCTTTCAATTAATTTTGATGGGAAGCCTTTATTATAAATGTATGTTGGTAACTAGCACGATCTTGTGCCAATGTTGGCTATTTTATTAATCCCAATTTGTAACTCTATTTATTCCCATTCATATTTATTTCCACACAATCATCATTCACCCTTTGTTTATAATTATACCCCATTCACACTTACCTCAATGCATGTGTTCTCTACCTCAACATTATCATTTCATTGCCCACATACATTTCCATGGCATTCAAGTTTGTTCTCGTGATACACTAGAACATGCCTCAATTTTAATTTTTTAAAATTCCAATTCCAAACTAAGATTCCCATCCCTTATTATTAGTAGTTGTGAGTTGACTTGACACAACGTTGTGTAACATGTTACCATATCTTAGTATCTAGAAAAATTCAATGTGCAATTGATCCATATGTGATGCCAATGAGATTATCATTTGAACACATTTCAACTTTTAAGAGGTAAAGATTCATAATCCACATCATTTGCATATTGGCCACCCACATCTTGTGTAGCTTGCTTTGAATACCATTCCTCACTACTAACTCAACTTTACAAAGGGAGTCAATTAGAACAAAATGTATCCCATCAAATTGGAAATCTTCTAAAGGATATCAAATTTAACCAACAACAAAGCAAAATCAAACACATTTACTACAATGACAATGTACTTGATCACTTGCATGCAACATACATATTTTTTTGCATATTATTAAAATACATGATGTTTTTGGTAGTTTTAATTTTGTGATAATCATTATATTAAAGAGAATAAATTTCTAAATATAGTAAATTGATTCTCACATTATCAACATCATCTTTCTATTTTCAATTTATAAACAAAATACCCTAATTCCCTTATTTTGAGTTTATCTAAATTAGTATATTATTTATTATCTATATATAAGATGGGTTCTATACCCTCACATATACTTAGGAACCGCCCCCCCCCTCCCCCCCCCACGAAAAAAAATGAATGCCCTTAGGTGATAAAAAGTTTGAAAGCCAAATAATGAACCAAATTTGGAAAAAAAATGAGTGTATGTAAAATCATCCTTTGGGAACTACAATATGCAAAGGCGGCAAGCCCTCGACACTTGTGGGAAGCCTTTGATTTTTCTAAATTCAGTTTCTGGGAAGAAATTTGATGTTTGTGTTGCAAAAGAGGGAAAAATACTTAGTGCGACACAAAGGTGCTTGCGGGAATGTCTTCGACACCGAGTTGTTTCTAGAGGACCGTTCAGGTTGCAGTGGAACATAGACACAGTCCGACAATCTTGGATTTAAAATTCAAAGGTCTGCAACATATATTGGAAGAAAAATAACTGAAGCCATGCAAGAAATGAGGCTTAAATGTGTGATTGATTATGTGCACAGGCTCTGGTTCAATTTTTTACGCCGTGGTCTCCATTTAGACCACAATAAATATGGGAATGGGCATTGGATGTATCCTTCTCAATGCCAATTGTATGGAGGTACACTATCTTCTTAAAGCACACTCATCTACTTAGCTCTGTTTTAGGTCTTTTTACTCCCATGATTTGAACATGTAATTGTGCATGCTACAGATAATTTCCTCAAATATCGATCCATAAGGTCACCTCAAGTTTCTTATAATCATACCAGTTGTGGTAGTAATAATTTTCTCTCAAATTTTGTCATTCCATTCTCTCTGCTACATCAATTTGGGGTCCCTACTGTTGAGCTTGGGGTACACACTCTGCGTTGTTACCGCCTGTATACTAGCATGTAACATTGAATTTTTCCCTAATTTCAGTCTTTTGCCAAAATAAGGCTAATAATTTTTTGATGAATTCATATTGAGCAGGGCATTCCCATGACGCCCCCCACCCATAGAGGGACTACTCGCTCAAAGGTTAAAAAAGTGGGGTGATTATTCAAAGCATTTAACACCACGTCTATCCTCGCAACGGTATTGGGTAGCGACATTCTCCCATAAATTTGAGTCTTTTTTCTGCAAATCATTCTCACCTCTGAAATTTTGGTTTATTGGGGTTTGGTCAAATGGATTTTGGTTGTAATATAATTGAATTAGGCTCTTTTCTTGAGTTAGATTTTGATACAATAGTCATTGTTGTCTGGGATATAAGGATATAGGATTCTTATGTGAAATTGGCATTTGTGGACTTCAAGCTTCGACACAACATTTTGCCTGTGACATAATAGAAGATGGAACATGTTTTTGCTTCATTTTCAATGCAATATTTTTCTTTTTTTTTATTTTCATTTTTCATTTTCTGTGGGAATGCTAGAAGGGACGTACTTTTGAAACATCTTTCTACTATGCTGAAGTCTCAGATCTGATCTTGTAACTTAACAATCTCTTATTGTTGCAAAACATACTGGGAACAAAGTTGCGTAAAAGTAGGCTGAATTTGCCTCCAACATCCTGCTATTTCATTATCTTATTTAGAATTGTCAATTTTAATGCATAAAGATGGAATTCCATCTTCATACAAAGTAGCTCTATTATCTCCTATCATCCATTCATGAGGTGCATAAATACTTAGGACAAATATTTTCTGAGAAAATCTAGATAGAAGGCATTGGATAAGTACAATGGAATATCTGGTCCATCTTGGCCATTGGCATTAGGACCCCAATTCTTTCCTCCTCCTAGTGCTCCATCTTCATTCCTCGTAACTTTCATTCTCTCCTATCACTTTTTCCAATTTTCTACTCTTTCCTTCCATGCAACACTTCCATATCCATAAGCTTCTAAGTCCTTGGTTGGATCCATTGATCTGGTTTGAACTGCAGCAAAGACAAAATAGAAGTAATATATGTCCAAGTTAATAAACATCAAATTCATCCAGATCCATGTGGGTGCATAAAAAAACATGTTAATGCATTATAATAGACTGAATTTTTCTTCCGAATGAAATTTCCTATTACAAGTAGCTTCTCCTACCTGGAAGATTGGGATCTCGTAGGTAAGAGGATTAATTCTTTTACTCCCTCCCATAAATGAAGGCACTAGGGCATGGTGTTTTGGAGGAATGCCTGGGTCCTATAGAAGAATCAAATCAAAACCATCTTGTACATCAAAAAACTTGCCAATCAGATCATGAAAAATCCAAATCAATTGTGGAATATTTTCCTCTCTACCTTTTCAGGAATCACAGTGAATACCTATGAATCAAAATACATAACTAGAAATGAATACACAAATGATAGAATATTGTATACCATGTGACCATTTTTAAGCAGTGACACTTGTGGAAAAGTTTTTGGGACTACATGAGGCATATCTGCATCTCCACCTTGGCCATAGCTCATTTGCTTTATGCCTGTTGATTGTATTTGCTTGAATCCAATCTGTGTAGTGCATTGTCTCTAATTTTTATGATACTGTCATTTCAATCTCAATGTTTCTAAAGATTGTTTCTTTTAAATGTTTAGTGTAAATAGGGTATCCTCCAGCTGGTTGCTCAGAAGACTGAAATGGAATCTTAAACTAGACATGTCACTGAATATAGTATAATACAATATGGTTTCTCTTAAATCAAAACTAAATAAGGATTTTTTTTAGTTTTAAATTTAAATGTACATTACACTTGTACTTGTTATGAGCCTTCTTACGAGAGCATATTATTGGCCCAAATGATATAGTTCTGGAGTAAATATAATCCAGCAAGATTAGAGATCATGTCCTATGAACCTTCTAGTTTTTGGCATCTGGCATATGCAGTTGTCAATCTTTAGGTCTGCACCTCAGCTTACTTTTGCATGTCTTAACATTTATTGGCAAAGTCAGATATATTTTTTAATACAAAAGATACAAACATTCTTAAATTCTTGAATTCTTTTACAAATCATCCCACTTCAGAACTTAGGAAATATCAACATCCCCATGCTTGCTCCCTTTGGTTGCTTATATTTTCTAATGAAAACTTGTTACTTCTATTGCTTAAATATATTTTCCTTGAGCTATTTTGTATGTGCTTTTACATACTATGAACAAAAGGAAGCTGAACATCCACAAATAGTGTCTGATGATCTTGCAATCATGTGATTTCTTTAATGCAATGGTCAATCAAACTCTTGCTTGTTCTGGGACCCTCACTTCTTACTCCCTAGCTGACCTTTTCCGATGTCCATTTTAACGAGTGTTGTCGACTTCAGTGAAAAACAACATTTCCAACATCAAGGGGTGGTTTCTTGTTGCTCTAATTCTATTTAAGTTTATTCACACTTCTTTCTTCTCATCCATTATAGTAGTTGAACTATCATCTCACCTAGTTAAGATACTTAATGACACCAATTTATGCTCTAATTACAGTAGTTTTCAGATTGAAATTGATAAAAAGTATTTAATCTGCATAAAAAGAACTAAAATGACACTGGGAACCACTTATGCTTGTCTTATTCTTTCAGGTATTGAAACAAACGTCTGCCTGGTACATTGGTTTGATTATAGAACATTAGCTCTTTCAAAATTCCCATAGAAAGTACTTTTGGGTTTTAAGTTATATCCTTCACAAAAACAATTCCTCCCTGCTCCTCTAAATTCTTTAAATCATGTTTGTACTCCCCTTCCATAAATCCAATGGTCAAGATATAAAACAGGACAGTTGGGCTAGATTCATGGCATACTTGTAGCTTCCATCTGACTTTATACTTACAAAAAGGTATAGTTTGACAGAAAACCATTCCCTATTACTCAACTAGGAAATGAAAGTGTGATACATTCTTTTGATATCATTTCAAACTTTGACCATGAAAATTGTATTTAGATATTGCAATAGGTCTTTGTATTGAATAATAGTATGAGACTAGTATCAGTAACTATTAACTCTTCTATTGGAAGTGAATTAAATTAGGATTATTTATACAATTGTCTTGTCACCCGTAATTATACATTATCATTATACAATGTTTTTTTTTACTACCGGCAAGTGCAGAATAATTGAGTGATACCCATTTTTTCTACAATATGGGTATGAGAGGCTACCAATGGGGTCTGAACAGAGGGCCTCAGTCACACTGCGGGTCAGCATGTTGCCACAACACCCCGCGCCTCAACTCTGGGAAGATAGTGTTTTTATCTTCTTTGCAAAATCTTAATTAGAGGAGATTGCATGAGACTGCCTGTTGCAAATTAATAGCAGATGTAGACCCCTCAATATTGCTCTCACCTTGGACACAAAAATTTAGCCTCTTAAACGAATGTTGGAATATACCATTGTCTTAAGTCATGTTGCACATGGAATTGAGTAGCTATAAATTACTGAAAATTAAAACAAACATAAATGCATCTTACTTGGATATTTAAATCCGGGCATACCATGTAAACCCCATTTGTTTATAACTTGAGTTCATCTTGACAAGGTAATTGGGTGTTAATGATAAATCCCTCTTCCTTTATGATTTGGTGGATCTCTACAGCCGATTTCAAAGCTCCCATTTTGGCACAAGAAGGGAGGATGCTAGATAAAGCTGTGGAATTTGTCTTTATACCTGCCAATTGTGATTGGTTGAAAGTTTCTAGAGCCCTTTCAAAAGATCCGTGTTGTGCTTACCTTGCAATCATTACACTCCATGAGATGACATCTCTTTTAAGCATTCTATCAAACTATTAAGCATTCTATCAAATCATTACTAATATGTTCATACTTGCTAACCAGCAGAGAGGTGAATATAAATTTGTAGGCTAATGGAATATGAACAAGTTTGACATCTTTTGACATCTGGCCAAAGGGACAAGACCACATGTATGTTCCAAGTAGATTTTGCTAAAATACAAACTTGTCATATTGGATAAAGAGAATTAGAACAATTCTGTGTATGTGGCATGCTCAAAAGAAAATTTTTATGTTTCTTTTCCTGTGGCTTCCTATGCTCGATGGGTCACAATTGTAGATAATTTTTTGGGTATAAGCTGAAAATTCCTCTGCATTTAAACTTTTGAAATTTTGAAATATTTCAAGGCTATTATTGGATGTTTACAAGGGTTTCTTTCTTCCAAACCATGGACTATTATCTTTCTCAAATCTTACTTAAGTCTAAACCTTGACATCTGTCATTTGGCATTTATGGTTGGTTTCCAACATCATCTCTTAGGTTTAACATAATAGTTTTGTGTTTCTAATTTTTTTAGAAGCCAGCATGTGTTTTAATGATTTTTTTGTCGAATAGTCCCTGCTTTTTTTTTTAACTCAAAAGGCATGCCATAGTTTTGATTAGTGTTTCATGGGGTTTGGTCCTTGGATGATGTCCAAGATTTACTGAGAACTTGGCATCTTAAAGGGGATAGATGTATTATTTTTTCCTCTTTCAGAACTACACAGCCTGCTCCTTATGGTGCATAAATATTTTTTTTTAAAAGGCATATTTTTAAGGAAAAAATGCTAAAAGTCTCTAAAAATCTTAAAGAGAAAGGACTGCCACTGCAAATTCAGCACATTGTATTTACTTTTTAAAGTTTCAAATGTTTTCCCTTTTTTTTTAACTGTCCCTTGCAGTCCCCAAAATTTGACCAAACTTTTTTCTATCCCTAAAATTGTGTCCCCACGTCACCTGTCTTGAAAATTTGTAGAAACATTGGTTTCTCTTATTACGTAACACAACCTTTTTAATTTGGATTTTAATTTCTTGTAATCTATTTAAAGCAAATACCCTGGAATGATACTTGTCTTGCATTTTTGTTATGAGAGGGAGGAACATTTCATTTCACAAACTACCTCACATCATCAATAAATTCTTAAACATGTCATTGAAGTCCTGTGATTTTGTAATTTTGCACAGTTTTTGTATGCATCATAGGATGAGAAAGCACACAGGAAAGCGAATTTTTACACCATGATTGCAGATAAATGAGAAATTCTTATCAAATATTCAGGTGTTAGACATTATTTCTAGTATGGCTTGTAAAGACATTTTCTTCAATCAAATATCACAACCTCCCATAACATGTGGAAACACCCCAATCTAAATTTGTATGAATTATATTCTATTTTTTTCTATTTTTCTGAATTCTAGGAAAAAATGAAATTGAAACAGTGAACTGAAATTAAAGTGAATGTTGATCACAACTTCAAGTGGCTGAATGAAATCCTCATATGCTGATATAAACCCTCAAATGCATCACAATTGTAGATCTAGCATGTAGATGTTCAATTGCAACCAATATTTGTGAATGAACAATGATTACGAAACCATCAGATCTGAAAACACACAAAACCCTCCAAAAAATATGGTATGGTAGTGGTGGCGCTAGGAGGTATGGTGGAGGTGTGTTCAAAATCCCAAAAGAAATCGCTAGTCTTTCACTGTGAGAAAAAAGGCAAATTTTTTCTCTTCCTCTGCTACATCATGGAGTGCAATACTAGTATCAGGTACATACCCAACCTTCTTCATTTCCTTGCTAAGTTTCCCAGCAATTTATAGATTTTCTCTGATTGCTTATGTGATTTGTCTCCTCTAATGAAATCTTGGACCTTTTTACTTATTTCAATCCAACTATATCTAGGACTCTTTTTCAAGCTCCTTTCTTTTATCAATATTCTCATCTTTGTAACATCATCCCAGCTTTAGCATAAATATTCAAAAGCAATACATAATTTCCTGTATTATAAGGTTTTATTTCCAAAAGGCGTTCTGCAACATTTTCTCCTAACTGAATGTTTCCATGAATTCTACAGCCACCAATAAAAGCTCCCAATACACTAGGTGAAGGTTCAAAAGACATGTTAGCAATGAGATCAAAAGCTTCATTAAGATGCCCAACATGACTAAGAAGATCAACCCTGAAATCATAATGCTCAAGTTTAGGTTCTAAGCAATACTCTTGACTCATACAATTAGAGTTTTTCCAGCCCCTTTCCACCAGGCTTGCATGACTACATGCAGATAAAACACCAATAAATGTAACATCATCTAGTTTTACCCTAGCTTGTTGCATTTGGACAAAAAGATCACCAGCTTCTTCACCAAGCCCATGCATTCTCTACCTTGCGATATTTGCAATCCATGCAATTGCATCTTTTCGTGGCATTTTTTCAAACAACCCATGAGAAAAAAAAATTATTCCACACTTGGCATACATATTAATCAGAGCAATAACCACAGAAGCATCATCCTCTAGTCCCCTCTTAGTTTCATCATCATGGATTTCTTTTCCGTTTTGTAGAGCTGCTAAATGAGCACATGCAGGAAGTACACTCACCAAAGTAACACTATTAGGTTTAGTATCTATCTCTTGCATTTGATCAAAGAGTATCAGTGCCTAATTAAAGAGTCCATTTTACGCATCGCGTAATCAATGTATTCCATGAAATCACATTCCTTCGACAAATTTTTCCAAAAAAGTGGTGGGCTATATGTATTCTTTCACATTTCAAATAACCAGCAATCAAAACATTCCATGAGACCACATCTCTTGTAGGTATTTTGTCAAACACCTAGCTTGCACCATCTAAACTCCCACATTTTGCATACATATCTATCAGAGTTGTCGCAACAAAAATATCAGATTCAAGTCCAACTCTTCTAATTTGATGGCTGATTTCCTTACCTTCTTCCTGACCTAATAGGCTAGCACATGCTTTGGTCTTACATTTAAATCTATTTGTTAAGCATAATTAGGGCCTACCTTACAAATTCTCGAGACAAGACTACATGCATGAAAATGTTTATATGATTAAGAAAATGATTAGAAAGTAACTTAGAGTAAGTTAACTTCTCCAAGTCCACATATAGGGAAAACTTATCCTTACTCGCTATCATGGTCTCTTGGATGTTTTGGCATGTATCTTACCGGAGCCACATTTTAATAAACTGGTACAAGTCTAGGAATGTCAATAGTTTTCTGAAGATATTTTAGGGCCACAATTTGTTGAAGTCAAACAATTTATTTAATATTTTTATCTCTTCTACACCATGTGTATATTTGTCTTGACTTAGTCGAATCAATTCCTACTATGCAATAACATTATCTAGTATCATTTGACCTAGGAAAACATAGTTTCTATATAAGGAGTGGGGTAATTAGTTGCCTAAACCAGCTAAGATGCATTAATGCCCGTAAAGTTCCTAGGCTTTGTAGGTTGTCAAGGTATGATCAATGCTCAACTATTGAAAAGGATATATATTTCACTTTAGATTCGAGTTTGATCAAATCTTTTGATTATCTACCCATCTACCAGAATCAAAGTCTCAAGTGGTGTGATTCCACAGCTAGATTTAAGCAATGAAATTTGCCTCTCTATTCAAACTACTATAGGAATATATTCATATAGTTCTTACAAAGGATATGAAGAACCTGTGGTCAAGTAGTAAGAAGAATGTTGAAGTAAATAAGAATCATTTTTCTATATATATGGCTTGTTTCAGGAAGATCTCCTTGGACCAAAGTAGCAAGTGTTATGATAGACCTGTTATGATAGACCTCTTTTAGGGATGGCCACTGTTATGGGATGATAAAGAAAATGCATATCTCAAGAAGTGGGTTTTAAAGAGATAATATTAGGCTAAACAAAGGATTCCATATTTGGTATCAACGTGTCACATAGATTTGTTTTCATGAATCTTTTCTAGTATGATTTAGTCTTGTAAAGAGCTTGTTCACAAAATTGAAATGTAAATTGACATAATGTACCTTCAGGTGAGAGAATAGAAAAGGCACTTGTGGAGATATACTTTGCCATGGAAGATATGCTCAGCTAAAACAATATACCCAATAATACCCAAATCAGGAACAAAAACTTTACTGTGTTTTGAGAACTTTAGGTCTTTTATAGATTTTTTGAATTTGTCATTTTTTTACCTCTCAAATTCTTGAACAATGTTTTTAGCCAATATTTTAAAACTAGTAATTCATTCAATAAAAATAAATATATATTGATATATAAATTGATATGATATCTTACCCTAAATTAACACTTTATCTAATAGATGAACAGTTTAGCTACCTATGGGTTCAAAAGCCAATGTGTGTAAGCGCTAAGCAAGATGCATCAATTTTGAATTTCAAGATACCAACTCTCAAGCTCAATTATGTATTTTCTATTTTTGTTTTTGTGTTTGTGTTCTTTTATCTTTAGTCATGTTTTGTTGTGTTGGGTATTATGTGATTTTTAATGTTTTTGTTTGCAGACAGTCGATGAACATGTATAATAGTTTAACTCCTCCAAACATTAGATCTTTGGGCAGTTCAAACTATAGCAGACAAAGCTCTTCTTATCTAACATCAACCATCAGGAGGAGAAACACTGCAGAGTTAACACAACCTCTATTTCCAATGACTATAAAAGCTAATACAAAAGAACAGGAAGCCCAACTTTCTCCCCTGCGAATAAAGAAAAGTCTTTCCAAAAGAACCACACTTGATCACCTCCCACCTCCTTACAAATGTGTCTTCGGCCATGCCTTGCTCAATGGTATGAATTATATTTGCTACTGCATCTTCATTTTTAAGTTGCATCTAAAAAATCCAAATTATTAGGCATTCATTCACGAAAAGTTTGAAAACTGTCAACATGCTTTTTTGTTAAGTTGGTTTTGAATCCTATTACAATTCCATAAAAACAAAATCTAGTGTAATTTTTAAAGTCAATCTGGTTTGTGATAATCATAATACAAGAATTTGGAATTTAGAGCTAAACAACTCAAGATTCAAGTGTAACTGTGGACCAGACAACTAACTATACTTCTGTATTAGAAATGCAGGGCATGAATATTCAGGGAAACAGTTCAATTTCAAACAATTTCTTTGGCCTAATTATGGTGGAATAGGAAAATTTGAAACATTCTGACAGATTTCAATTTTGTATACATTACATATCCTACTACTACATCTTCATTATTGAATTCTATCTAAATAATTAGGAATTCACTTATGAAAAGTTTGATTTCTGTCAACATGTTTTTTGCCAAGTTGGTTCTTATACAATTTCAAAAAAAATCAAAATTTGTTGCAATTTTTACAGTCAATCCGGTTTGTAATAATCATCATAGAAGAAAATGGAATTTAGAACTTAACAACTCCATATTCAAGTATAACTGTCAATTAGACAACTAAGTGAATCAAAAACTAAGTGTAATTTTGTATTAGAAATGTAGGGTATGAAATTTCAGGGGAAAGGTTAAGCTCCATAGCATTTTTTTCTATAAATATGATTGAATAGGTAATGTTGAAACATTCTGACAGGTTTTTATTCATGAAACATAAGTTTTTTTCATAGTAAAGTAACCTATATGTTTTTTATGTAATTTACTACCAAAAACAAGATGTAGTGAGTATCTTCTCTGGTGGGAAAGATTTAGTTACATACCATTTTTTTAAATATAAATATGGTTGAGTTCTATTTCTATTTTGAACCAATAATGACCATGTCCATATGACATTTATTAAACATTGAACAAATCTGTCTATTTCCCTATTTTTGACAAAGGCAGGAACTCTAGCTGCAACAGTGCAGCTCTTGTTTCAGATATTTGTGGTTCTTTTATATTTTATAATAGAAAAAG
This sequence comes from Thuja plicata, assembly GCA_018584345.1. Classification (NCBI taxonomy): domain Eukaryota; kingdom Viridiplantae; phylum Streptophyta; class Pinopsida; order Cupressales; family Cupressaceae; genus Thuja; species Thuja plicata. The sequence continues at coordinate 1,144,472 of MU225281.1, read as the reverse complement.
TGTTCAATATAAATTTGATGTCTAGCTATTATGTACAATAATGATAGTGATAACAGATTATGAAGACATGCATTTTCTTCCTTGTAGATTATGACTGATTCTGATTGGTATATCTTTTATTGTTAAAAATATGAGTGATTCAGGTTGGACTCTTGATATTGGATGAAATTCATTTACTTGGAGCTGACCGTGGACCTATTCTTGAGGTATGTTTTTAAACATGAAATGGAAAATAGTCTAAATTTTAATTTTATTTAATTTATGAAAGCATCATTGTTAATCTTAAATTAAATCTGGTAGCTGGTACTTGTAGTAAAATTACCATGCATATTACATATTGCTATAATTGTTCAAAAAAATGTTGTATGTGATACATCTTGTCAAATGCATGGGTATCATGTTTGCAATTATACAATGATATGTGTTTCCATGCATTTGTGTGTGCGTTCAATCCCTGTATGAAACAAATTCTGTCCCGATATTTTATCTTAGAGATCTAGATTAATAATCTTATACTCTTCAAGAGCATTAACTTAGAAACACCTATTTTATCTATATTGTGATTGCTTCCAGTTCACTAGAATTAAATTAACTGAAATTGAACTTTTTAATCTGTTTAACGCTTTGTTTTAAAATGAATAATGAATTGTGAAAGTAAAAACTAAAAACTTACAATGTATATTGGCTTTTTTTGGTTGAAATGGCATTATCCATGCAGAAATAATTGCTCAACTCTCCTATTGTAAGTGGATGCTTAATAAATACCCCCTATTCATGATGCTTAGAATATGTAACCTCAATTCTTCAACTCTTAAATGGGACGGGGTGTTGGTTCCAAAACCACAAATTGGAAATCCAAGAGCCTGTCAATTCTCCAATAGGATTCCAAATCAGTTTTGGCCAACAAACGGGAATAATTCAAATTCCCCTGCACTTTAGGCTCTGCTGCACCTAGGCGGGTAGACCTTCACCTCAAACACTGACTGTCCGGTTCAAGGCTTTGCTATAGCGAATTTAAGCTTTGGTGAGTTCTTCGGCTAGCAAATTCCTCGAACTCAATCAATATGAAATTGAATGTTGAATGTTTGAATTAATTTTTTTGTGTAATAATTTTAAATAATGGATTTGAGGTTTGTAGGAAGGAATTGATAGATTTTCTAACTTCATATATAAACCCAATAATTCAAAATAAAAGACCAGTGCCTCTGTTCATTTGGGCAATAGAGTCAACTTCGATGAAAGTTACATACAATTTTATAATGTTCTACGCACTTATACTGCCAATCAATTAAATAATCAAGATGCGACAAATCAAATATTTATGCAATCTTAAATTAGTCGAGATTGAACTTTAACTCCTCGGAGACAAACTGGACACAAATTCAGAAACAATTAAATATTTTACGATATTTGTGATGATTGAGTTTAAGATGCTAAATGACCATGTCCACTTATCTGGTATTTAAATTGTATATAGAATTCAAAAAATAATTACAAAGGACGGTTCATCTGCAGTTTAATTCTCCATGCCTTTAATAATAAACAAAAGACATTTTTATTTTATTATTAAAAATAAAATAATGTAAATAACATAATTGAATTTATATTACAAAGTCATATAATTACTCCTTATCCCTCCACACAAATCTTCTCCTTATAATAATGCTTTTTCCCATTCGTGATGTCTCTCCTTGTTCTTTTCTCTTGAAATGGACCTCTTATTTATATGTTTCTATTTCAAATAAAGGTGTGTCCCTTAATCATAATACACATCTACTCTATGTGTCTCTTCACTTAACTATTTCCCTTAACAATATCTTTCCTTTAATATCCGTGAAGATTAATCACCGTATATGTAATTATATAGGGCCAAATGTAAATGTGTTTTGAATTAATTCATAAGTAATTCCTAATGACACTTTTGGCATAACTGGAAACCCATGATGAATAAGTATTTTATCTTCCAAAGTATTAAGGCATCTGATATTCAGAAGTTAGGCTCACGTGGATGATGAAATGCTGGTTTTCCTTCTTGCCATTGTCTCATGGAGTCTTATCGGCTTGAGAAAGGGGAGAAAAGAGAAACGTGAATAGGGAAAAAGATTGGAACTATGGCAAGCAATATTTGGATTAGGCAGCAGCATGTCCCTACTCGTCGTTCATCGGCATATCCTTATTGGTACCTTTTCAGCTCGCGTTATGGCATTGAGAATGGAAAAACCATCGCTAAGTCATGTTGGCTTTTCCTATCAACACGGACCATTATGTATCCATACACCTTCCTGATTCTTCGCAGATACGTTATATGGAACATATCCATAATAATTCGGTGAAATAAATGATTTGGCAACTGTGAAGTCCCTCAACGTTATTATATATCATGCGTATTTGAAAATTGTCGCCTCTTCAATCCTGAATATAGGTAAATCTGGATTTTTGTTTTATGATTATGCAACATACTGGTATTTGTTTTCCACACTACAGAACAATACATATATACCCTTTCTCGTCATGTGAAATCCAGTTAATATGCAGTCTCCTTATATATTCTCATTTTGGGCAAATATAATTCAGTAGTTATCATGAATATATATGTAGGATCCATTTAGAATGGCCATCGTGGATGAGTTTGTTGCCTGTACTGCTGGATGTGCAGAGAATTTGAATGAAACTGAAGAGGATAGTGTTTCCTTTGGTGTAGTTCATTCAGTATATAACACTTCAACAACTTCTATTAGCTCAATCAAACCTTCACAGTGTTCCCCTCCTCATATAATTTGATTCCTTATAATCACCATTACATGGTACGTAAACTCCTGTGCAAAAAAGGAGTCACTAAAATTAGAGCTCCATTACAGGGGATGAGGGACAAAGGGCCTAAGTTTAGGGATGACAGGGGACAGTGGCGGTGGGGTTACAAAAGGGCGGTGCTGATATACATATTGTACTTGAAAAACTAAGGATGAAAAGATTAATAAGAATTACATTTCAAATGGAACTTTGGTAAATTAGTAAAATAGAAAAGTTGCCAATACTAATTACTAAGATATGAGTTGTATGTGTAAAATATTATTGATTTTTTACGTATAGTGATACTGTCATTCATCACTGATTATATGAAACCTTCATACATTGAAATTAACCATATATGACAATGGAACTGGATAATGAATTGTTGGATAAATATGACAATAGCACCACATGAATC
>MU225281.1:1098876-1123100 GCA_018584345.1 Thuja plicata | reverse complement strand
AAAACTCCACGCAAGATATGAACATATGCAATAATGTCTATCAAGGTCAGTTGGACAAAATTGAGAAGGCAAAACTGGAAATTAGCAAGATCAGAATAAGACAAACTCAGTTGAGGAATGCACTTGTACCATCTCTAGCAATTCTCAATGAGAACATAAAATAGATTAATAACACCATATAGACATATGATGAAGGTCCTTGCATGGATCTAATGAAAATGGAGAAATTGACATATGCTTTATGTGCGCATCTTCAGACAATTGATGCAATGAAAGTATTTTGGCAGAAAGAGATTCAATCTCTTCAAGTTGTGTACTCGGAAGTTTACATGGAGTAAGTATGTTGAAGAATTATAGTTTTTTCACACCTTTGTCATTAATTTCAAAGGGGGAGTAGTATAGAATGTGTATATGTGGAGAAGTATATATGTATATATCATTAAGTATTATGATATACAGTCATTTTTGTATGAAGTCATTTTGAGTAACTTAGCCACATTCCTTTGTTGCCATAAATGAAAAAGGGGGAGATTTTTGGTAAGTTGACTTCCTGAGGAAGCATGACTCATTTTGTGTTGTCAATCATGGCAACAAAGTCATACTTAAGTTATGTTATGAAAGACAAAATGACTAAGTGTGAAAATAGGGCAAACAGACACATACAGAGATCAGTACATCAGCGCACATGTTAGAGATCACACCAAAGCATGTGTGCTTAGTTATATAATTTATGGTGTATATACATGCTAGATCCAGATGTACAGAGTATGGAACATCAGTATGAAAAAATTTATAGGCAGATTAGTAGACCTACAGTCTAGGAAATAGAGCATGGAAGCCGACTATAGTTTTGGTCAGCGTGAATTAGTTTGAGATGATAAGGCCATGCGCCTTTAGTTATAAGTTTTTAATAATTTAATTAATTTTATAGTAAACACGTTTGAGCTGACTTGTTTGGAAGCATTGTGTATTTTGGTTTAAAGGCCGACTAGTGTTAAGTTTTGGGTCGCGCCTATTCAATTATAAACATACAAGTATGTAATGTAATGTTATGTTACAAGAGTCAATTATTATGCATGAAGAAGATACAAATGAGTAGTATAATGAAGTCAGTAGATGATATAGCTCTTTAAAGGAATAATAGCATTCGTGCATACAAGGAATTGTTCAGACAACAGTGTCATTACAGCAGTTCATTTTGATATAGTGCATATCAACATTCATAGGGTTGTAGCCTTCATCTTATTGGGCAGTGAGCCTAGGCAATGAGCCATATACCTTTAATAGGGTTTTGTAAAAGACTCCTAACAGGATCAGACCTATAACCAGGTCATTGTACTCAAATTGTAAAGACTGCTTCTAATAGGGCAAAGGAACTTTAACAGGTTCATTATACCTAGTACAATATTTGTGGGTACTAATCCCCACTGGAGTTTTCCTCTGATCAAGGTTCTCCGTAATCATACCATGTGTTATGTGTTCTTGTGTTATGTTTCTTTGGATGCACATTTGATATATGTTTAATTGGCTGAAATATAATTAATAGATAAACACTGATTCACCCCCCCTCTCAGTGTTTCTAACAAATGTATCTATTGTTGTCCATCTAAGTACTTGCATCAACATGATTGATCTTCTGATTGTGTGTATAATGTGATGCAGCCTTCTAGTCAGCTTACTGACTGATAGACAAGGGTTGTACCCCTATTCTCTATCTCAGGTACTAAAATGTATCTTTTGGTAATGGCTTGGTAAAGATGTTAGCTAATTTCTCCTTTTATTGAACATATTCTAGTGTCACTTCTTTTTCTTGCACTTGTTCTCTTAAATAGTGATACTTGATAGAAAAATGCTTAGTCTTAGCATATTACTGGATCCTTAGAAATGTTAATTGCACTGGTATTATCACAATAGATAATCACTGGTTCAAGAATCTTCATATTCATAGCTTCCAGCAACTGTTTGATCCATGCAATATTGGAGAAATTTGTAGCAGCAGCCACATAGTCTCCTTCTATAGTAGATTGAGAGATGCATCCTTCCTTCTTGCTGATCCATGTGACAAGTCTATCACCCATGAAGAATTCTCCTCTAGTTGTGCTCTTTTGGTCATCAATGTTTCTATCCCAATCAACATCTGTATAGACTTGTAGCTCAAATTTTCCTTCTCATTTATACCATAAGTCATAGTCTTAGGTGTTCTTTAGATATCTCATAATTCTCTTGATAACAATCATATGTGATTCTTTGGGATTAACAGAGAATCTTGCAACTATTCCAACTGCACGTGCAATATCTAGTTTAATATGAACAACATACATTAGTTTTCCAATCATTGATCTATACAAGGTCTAATTTACCTCTTTTGACTTTTCTTCCTTTGTCATCTTACATCTAGTAGCCATAGGTGTTTCAACTGGTTTGGAATCTTCCATCTTGAATATCTTCAACACTTCCTTGATGTATTTGGACTTATTGATATATGTCTGCATCTTGTTGAAGAATCTATAGACCAAGAAAGAATTTGATCTCCTCAAACATAAAAATTTCAAATTCTTTGCTCATTTCATTAGAAAAGGATTTGCATAACATTTCTTTTCACCCAAAAATGATATCATCAACAAAAATTTCAGCAATCAAAATATTACCATTGGTACCTTCTTTTAAGTATAGATTGCTATTTTCACTTGTTCTTACAAATTCAATGCTAATGAGATAAGAGTGAAGTCTTTCATACTAGGCTCTCGGTGCTTGTTTCAATCCATACAAGGCTTTATGTAGTCTACATACCATGTTTCTCTTGTCTAGATCAATAAACCCTTCTATTTGTTCAATGTATACCTCTTCTTCTAGTATTTCATTTAGGAATGCAGATTTGACATCCATCTGGTATACCTTGAATCCTTTGAATGTAGCATAAGAAAAAAGAATTCTAACTCCTTATACTCTAGAAATAGGTGCAAAGGTTTCACCATAATCAATACCTTCTTCTTGTACATACCCCTTGCATACTAATCTTGCTTTGTTTCTTGTGACTTCTCCATTATCATTCAGCTTGTTTCTGAATATCCATTTGGTACCGATGACATTCTTGTCATCTAGTCTTGGTACTAGTGTCCATGTATTATTCTTCTCAATCTATTCTATTTCTTCAATCATAGCACTGATCCATTCCTCATTTTCAAGTGTAGTATTAACAGATTTAGGCTCAAAATCACAAAGTAAACATCTAGTGTTTAGTGACTTACTTCTTGTTCTTATTCCAGCGTTCTTGTCTCCTATGATTTGATTTTGTGGATGATGTCTTCTAACATACTTGGAAATTTTTGGTTCATCTATTTGTCCATCACTCTGATTATCTTCTTGATCTCCATCGCTTGGTACATCATCTTGGGTATTATCCTAATTTTTGGTAATTGCAGCCTGATGCTCAGGTGCAATGTTCTGTTGTTTAGGAGGAATACACTATTTCTTGGGTAGAGTGTCAGGTTCTTCAGTGTAAATAAACCTGTTGTAGTCTTCTAGTTCTTTTCTTCTTTCCTTATCATTCTTTTCTGCAAATTCATCTATTCTTACATTTGCACTCTCAATGATCTTGTTAGATGACTTGTTAAGAGATTTATAAGCCTTACTTTTTGTGGAATATCCTAGAAAGATACCTTCATCACTTTTAGAGTCAAGCTTTCCATTTCTATCATCTTTCAAAATATAACATTGACTACCAAAGATTTTGAAGTAACTTACACTGGGTGTGTAACCATACCAAAGCTCATACGGTATCTTCTTTATGTCCTTCAATTGTACTCTATTCAATGTGTAGACAATAGTACTAAGAGCTTCCCTCTAGAAATTTTGTGTAATGCTTTTCTCAATCATCAATGTTCTTGCACAGTCAATAATTGATTTGTTTCTCCTCTCAGCAATTCCATTTTGCTATGGTGTTCTCGGTGCAGAAACCTATCTTTTAATTTCATGCTCATTACAAAAATCAATGAATTATCTGAACTAAATTCCCCTCCTCTATCTGACCTTAAGCATTTCAATTCCTTACCACTTTTCTTTTCTACCATATCCTTATACCATTTAAACATCTTGAATGCTTATGATTTACCTTTTAAGAACATAACTGTCATCATTCTAGAATAATCATCAACAAAGAGAATGAAATACCTATCTCCATAGTAACTCTTTGTCCTCATCGGTCCACATAGATCAGTATGGACTAATTATAGAATGGAATTAGATGTTTGGGCTTACTTTTGAAACTAGACTTTGTCATCTTACCTTTTTGACAATTCTCGCACATGATATGCTCAGGCTTTGACATGCTTGGTAAGCCTCTGACTCTTCTTTTATTTCTTATCTTTATCATGTTGTCCAAATTCACATGAAACAATCTCTTACGCCACAACCATATGTCTTTGTTTCTATCCATCAAACAAGTGGTGTTAATGTCATCAAGATATAAAAGGTTACCTTTTGTCTGCTCACCAATTCCAATCAACCTTCCTGATTCATTGAAGATCTTTGCCTTCTTATTATCAAATGCTACTCGGTGACCTGTATTGTTCAGCTATGAAACACTTAACAGATTATAATTCAATCATTTTACCTAGTAAGCATTTTCACATTTGATCAGGTTGTTCAGCATTATGGTTCCTTTACCTTCAACTGGACAAGGTGTGTCATTACCCATTCTTAGTGATCCACCATTACAGTATTCAAAAGTTTCAAACAATTATTTATCACCGGTCATGTGGTGAGTGCAGCCACTATCTATAATCCAGACATCATTCTTACTAACCTTAGATATGAGTGCAATTTCTACATACCTTTCTTCTTCTTTATGTGAATCATCTTTCATAGCTAGAAATACCATCTCAATGTCTTTTTTAGATTCAGTGTCAGTATCATTAGCTTTGTTCTCAGCAAGGTAACATGATTTCTTCCCTTTGTCCTTGTAGTCTAAGGTATCTCTCTTGTCACATTGTTGGTTGCTTCGGTAATCTCTGTTATCACCTTGATCAAACTTCTTTTCATATGTTCTGTCATTACTTCTATCATCTTTTCTTCTGTTAGGACATCTTGCATCAAAGTGTCCAACCTCTTTACAATTAAAAAATACAAGTGGTAATTCACCTTTGTATCTCCCTTTGCCTCTCTGCAATCTTCTTTCCATTAGTGCTTCAATCTCATCAAGTCCTTGATCCTCATTATCAATTTCACTCTCATTCCTCATAGTGTGTCTATGACTTGACTTACTTATTTTCAAAGAAGATTTGAATGCAGACTCTATAGATGGTAAGACACTATTATCAAAGTTATTCATCTCAAATTAAATCATTCTACCGATCATACTATCTAGAGTAACTATATTTTTTGCAATTGCTCTCATTTCTTGTATAGCAGATACTCTAATAGCATATACAGGTAGCAATGTTCTTAAGATTTTACTTACCACTGTCTCTTTTTCAAGTACACCTCCAACTCTTGGGATAGCATTGACTACCTCTTTGATTCTATAGCTTTACAAAGTGATCTTTTCTCATTCTTTCATCCTTAGGTCATCAAACCTCCCTCTTAGGCATTCTTCCTTGGATCTTAGTACGTTAGCATCTCCTCCATGTACCGGCTTCAATTTATCCCACATTTTATTTACAGAGGTGCAGGTTTTGACATCTTCAAACTCAACATCAGAGAGTGATGAGGCAAGTTCTATCATCATGCAATTATGCTCATGATTTTCTCTCAATTTCTCAAGAGTGTGAGGTCCTATAGGCAACACATATTCAGTATCAAGGTGTTGAGTAACAACATTACCAATACCTGATAGGTGGATTCTTATTCTTCTTTGCCATCATGCAAAGTTGTCTTTATTAAACTTGGGCACATCTCTCTTGTTCATCTTGTGATCTTTTTCTTGAGATTTTAAACCCCCTTTCTAAGCACAAAAGATCTGATACCAATTGTTAGAATAATTGAGAGGAGGGGTTGCTCAGTGGCCTAAAAAATATTCCAATAAATCAACCCAAAAATTTGATACTACAATATTAAACTTCTAGTTATATTCAATCCTACAAGATGTATGCCTTCAAATATATTTATCAAATAACTACTGTTTGGAGTTCATTGTTAAACCTTATTCTTAGTATTTACCGAATAACAGTCTTTCATTTATCAAAAAATAATAAATTTCTTAGTGTATACCGATCAATCCAGATTATTTATGTGTAATGCAAAACACTAAAGTAATGACTCATAAACACATTGACACATGGATTTTTAATGTGGAAACCCTATTAAGGGAAAAACCACTTGCGACCAATAACCCAAAATTTTCACTCTTTTGAAGTGAGCTTGGTGAAGAGCCAATCGTGTTAAAGGTTGCAAACACAATGTTAGGTGTGACCTTGTTAGAGGATTTAAATAGAATAGTTTGTCACTTGATATTGGGCATTTCTATGCTACCTTCTATGACCAAACCCAGTATAGTTTGTCAAATGGTACTGGCATCTCATGCTATCTTCATGATCCAAATTTTTGATACTCCTTGGGATGTATCTCAATATAGAAAGGATTGTTAAGTCCTTCTCAGTTAAGAGACTTTCTGAATCAATGGTTAAACTGAAATAGTAAATTATTTGTTCACACATACAACTTAGACTTGTAGATTCAGATCTATTATAAGCTCATTAAACCATTATGATCAATATGTATTTTCAATACCTTTGCTCCACTTCTTTCTGCTCGGTGATGTTGTGCTTCTCTGTTGCTTGGTGTCTGCAAAAATCTTTAGCTCTTTCCTCAGCTTGATTGATAATGACTGTATGAAGTTGTTCTTCACCAGTTTCTCTTCAGCATCCTTCTTTTTCATTCACTCCCCTTAATTCATAAATGAATTAAGTTGTCTCTTTTATAGACATGATATCACCTTTTCTCACTTCTTGATTTTCTTGTTCTTGGCGTGATCCGCAATATTAGCCAATCTTGCTTTAAATATTAAATCTTGTTTTATCTCATATTTTACTTATATCTGGGTTTAAATTTTCAATTAAAACAATGTCAACAACCAGTTAAGTCTATCTTTATCTCTGTCAGCTAAGTATTTTGTCATTTCTAAACTCTAGTTAACTTTGGTGTTTTAACTCTTTTATAGCTTCAGTCAACACTTTATTTCTCCTTAGGCTTCTCTATCAGTGTTATCTATCCATCGGGGTTATCTGTCCTTCGGGCTTGTCTATCCATTGGTAAACACTATAATTCTGGTCATCGATAATGTTTGTGATTCTACTCATCGGTAATGCTTGTCAGTTTATTTGCTCGGGCATTACTGTGACTTTGCTCTCGATTTTCTTTGAAGTCTTGGACACTTTTAATATAATTGATCAGATTATATCAAGTTGACATCAATGACAATAAAATCCATTAACTAATTTAATGTCTTGCATTATCTTTCTGCATTTCAGTGATCAACTTAAAATCTTCAAACATTTAATCAATTACATGTCATCATCATGATCAGCCAACTACCAATGGAAAGAAGTGCATTATCTTCAAGATTCCTAATGGTGACATAATTATGAATGAACTCAACTTTTCTTCCATTATAGGTGATCTAATAAATAGAGAGAAAATTGGCTAACAAATTAGGTACATAGAGGACATCCTGAAATGCACTGATACCAACATCAATAGAACCTTTCCTAATGAATTCACTAATAGATTCATTTGCAATGAGGATATGGGATATCGAACAAGGTTCTAACAAAGAAAAAAGTTCTTTGATAGAACCCATATGATGTGATGCACTCAAGTCAAAAATCTATTTTTTTGAATAATCTACAATAGCAACAAGTGTTGTTGTTTTCCCTTTGTCTGGTTTGGAAGAAGGCTTAGGTGAAGATTGTGTAGAAAAAAAAAAAGAAGATTAATGTTGTTCTTCTTGAGAATATTTTTCAGCTCATCAATCTGCTTCCTATGACAAGATTTTTTTTCATGATGAAGTTTATTGCAATAGCTACATTACTCTATCATTTTATTGATTAGCCTTGGAAGAGGAGTTGGCATTGATCTTTGTTGTATATGATGATTACTCCTGACTCAATCTCTACTTTTTTTTAAAGGTAATAATAGTATCATCACATGTTTGAAGTTATATGCTAATTGGTGTTCAATTGGTTGTACAAAACATAAGAAATGAGTGAATTTTGTAAAAGCATCTCCCTAACCTTGGCTATTCCAAATCAGAAAATCTTTTAACATATGTATACTCTATTGCTTTATGTGTATACTTTGTGGCTATTTTGTGTATCCGTGCATAAATGTGTATATTCTATGTCTTCTTCATGTCTTCACACATTTAGGTGTATACCTCATGTATGTTTTGTGTCTTCATGCATTCAAGTATATACTTCTTGTATATTTTATCATACATTCATTGCATATTGCCAAGTGTATGTCCTATGTACAAGAGTACTACTTAGATTAAACCAGAGCTGCAAATTTGATGATCAATATTAGGATATCACAATAGAAGCCACTCACACCAATTTGGTATCACTTGAGGACACGCGATTTTGGGGAAGGGCACACTGTCATGGGCTCTTCCTAAGTAGGACCATATAATAAATAAGGATTATACAATTAAAATATATAATATAAAAAAAAATTAACTAAATAATATTACACTGTAAAAAATAGTATCTCGAATGTTAATTAATAAACTAATAATAATAAATATCCCTAATATAATAATATATTATTAAAATATTAATATAATATATGAATATAATTGTTATATACATAAATATAATTATAATGGTATAATATTAATATAATATAGATAATAATATGTTATTAATAATATATAAATATATTGATAAAAAGTATAAGTGAAGTAAATAATAAATAAATATAACTAATATAATCTATTATAATAACTAGGGGAAAGGGACCAGTAGTGGCTATAACTAACTTTGTGTGCTCAGTTGAGGTACCAAACAATATCATATTTTGACTATTTTGTAGTTGTTTATGTGTGTGACTTAACTTCTTAAAGCTAAGGTTTTATCTTTTGGCCAATAACGATGCACTTTACAGAAGACATTAAGCATGAAAGGGTCAAAAAGTGGTCAGAAAAAGTGTTGACTGATACTTGACCCCCATTGAACCAATAACCACTCACTGATTTTGATCAAAGTTACCAGTACTTATGGACAAATTTTCTAGTAGTGGTTCACAAATCTCTAGTAGTGGTGAGCAAATGAGTCAATAATGGGTCAAAAATCCTTAAAAAATGATCAACTATTGATATATAAATGATCCACTACTGATGATATTGCGTGAAAATGAGTGAACCACTATTGGACCCCATTTACTATGGGTCTCATTACCCTACTCGTAGGGCAATAAATATCATAAATATTAATCTCTTCCCATAGTCTACTATAATGGGAGGCTTGTTAACCAAGGAGGAACCTCTGTCAGTAGAATCAGTCAGCAGGATCAACAATTGTCACTAGTGAAAATATTATAACTTCTCCACGATAGAGTATACCCTAGACACACAAGGAAAGGACACATTCCATGCTGGCATCCATGGTGGACTCTTCTAACACTGATTTTGGGACTAGTGGTAGCCCCAGCACTTCCATCAAACAAGAGTATCATGTGAATATTGTGGCTTCATTAAAAGAAATGATTTGTTAATAAACTTGTTTGTTATCCCTTGAACTTGATGAGGTATGATTTGCATATTAAATCAAGATGAGGATATGTGATTAGATAATACATTTCTCTTATAAAGAAATCATTCCCATCATGCAAGGTATAAGATGGATTTGAACTCATTCAATAAATCATCAAGGAAGTTTCTTATCTGTTTTCAAAAACATATTTCAGATTCATTCAAATAATTCTATCTCATATATCCCAGGTTTTGATCTGCAAGATTAAGAAAACAACCAGGTGGCATAGTTAGATTGTAAATATATAACCATAGATTAATTACAATTCCTATAGTCCTATAAATTTATCAACTCTAGTATCAAAAGAGGATTGGGGATCAATTCCAAATACTTCTGATTCTCCTCTCTCTGAAATTATATCATAATTATTAATTGGGAATATAATTCCAAAACCTATACATTATTATTATAAAGGAATTTAAGATTGTTGGATTGATTTTACAAATTAGAAATATAGCAGTCATTAATATTCTAAACTAATTATATGGACATAAGAAAGAGAAAGAACAACTATATGCTATAATAAGGGTATGAAAATATATTTGATATTATATTAATAAGAAGATTCTATCTTTGCACTCCCAAAATACATGTAGATCTTAGAGATTTAGTTCTCTAAGATCACAACATTGCATAGTACTATAGACACTTCAACCCAAAATCCAAAGTGTATATAATAGATTGTGTAATGCACTACCATGGAACCTAGGAAAACTAACCTAAACATGACACTGAGTTAACATGATAATTTTTTTAAATGTTTATAAAGAATAATGATAACAATGTGGAAGCAACACAATGTGATACATGACATACACATAATTACAATACAACAAAGATAACATTTCTCAAGGGTTCCTTGACGTAGAATTCCTTAAACAAAATAATCTATGAAGAACAACTATAAGAACTAACATGAAAGATATATCAACTAAAACCATAATATACATCTCATATAAAAATACCACATATACATCTGATACCCAAGGTATACATACATGAATTATCATCCACTGCACAAGTCGTAGGGTATGCAATAATATATAATAATACAATACATCCTTTGAATGGATGTCAACCAATATACACATATGGTACAAGTATACAAATCATGAAACTAAACAAGTCTCTAGAAGACTAAGAAGATAGAAGAAGAAGAACAACAATAAGAAACATCCAAGCATGAAGACAATGTCGGATCTCATTGGTAATAAGAATCACTACCACCCAACCTCATGGAACCAAAGGTCCACTCCCAGTGTGCTAAGGAGATAATAACAGGCTCACTCACACAGGTATACAACAAGAAGGAAACCATCAAAGGTATACAAGACATCATAAGGAAATGCATAGGAAGATCCTAGAAGCTCTCTAAAACACAATAAGGAATCTACACAATACCAGAGGTAACTGATACACATAGGATGACCTAAGTTGTATATAGGAAGGTGTCATCATGTATGTCTAACCCTTGAGTTTTGTCCTAGTAGTCTCTCTAGAATCTGACACTCAAGTGACCATACACAGTATAAATGACCTCTCAAACAGACAAAGTCACTAACTATGCCAGACACACACCCCTCAAGGAATAAATCATCATCTCATCCTCCATCTTTGCCTATAATAGTTCTCAAGCATGGGTGAGGAATTATATATTATTAGATTATTCTAAAACTCCTAATAAATTATTATATTATCACTTGTTACGATTACTTACAATAAATGATCCTAGCATCCACTTGTGAGCCTTGATGCTTATTGCAAGCCACCCCCTACTATACAACTAGGTAACCTACCCTAGGTTCACAAAATATCATCACAAAGGTATAACATAAACCTTGTCACTGATTCCCTCTCATACACAGATACACCCTCAGAGAATCATAAACAATGTCATAAGGAAGAACATAATTCTCAAAACTAGTTCTTTCCCATACAAGAATTGTTGGTTCTCAATTAACCAAAAGCACTTAAAATACTCTCATAGGATCACATAAGACTAGTTGAGACAAATCAGGTTGGGTAAAAAGATCGAGACCCAAAATTTATATCAACATGAACATGCACTGAAGCACACAAAACACCATAGAGATAGGACCCCAAAACCTCTGGTTTTACATCTTGAAAGTCATATGATCCCAATAGAAACCCTGTTAAAGTATTGTTCGTTCGTGTTTAATAAATGACAAGACAATCATGATAAATATATATATATATATATATAATATTTAAATGTATAATGTATATTAAAATGCTTATAAGTAAAACCATATATATATATATAATAAAATGGAGAAATGAAAATATTATTGAATCAACTTAAATGTCATTGTATCGACTTAAGGTCGAATATGATTACCAAAGGAAGTCACGTATCATGACTGTCATATACAAATAGTCACGATACTATCGGACTGTTAGTATATGATAGTCATGATAGTATCGTGACTGTCGGGCTATGTTAAACATGTCATTCTTGATTATATTAAATATACCACCCTTGGCTATACGGTTTATGTAAAGCGATTCACTATGTGAATAAATTGATAATCATATATTATATTGTATGCTAATATGAACAACCATGACTCATCATATTAATTAATATGGTGAGTCATGTCTGTTCATATTCACATCTTTAGATTCAATATATATAGTCATTATGTTTTGTAGAATCATTCAATTAACAAGGCAATTATATTCTACTACAGCCATTCAGTTTTATATCTTATCTTTTGATCCATAATTTCTTAACATGGTATCAAAGCAGCAAGGTTATTAAAAGGAGATAAAATATAAACTCTAGAGAATCTAAAGTTGAGTATATTTTAAAAATACATAATTCTTGAGCATAATTCTTGAGATGGCTCATTGCATGAGAATGGAAGATAGATTAGAAGGTCCTTCAAATTTTATATCTTGGAGAACCTGACTTACCTCTCTTCTTATGGAACTTGAATTAGAGGAGTACATAGAGAAAGATATTAAAATACCCAAAGATGAGATAGAGAAGACCACATGGAAGAGAAGGAACAACAAAGCCAGAAAACTGATCATTGACTCAGTAAAAGACTCCATTCTTCCTAGCACATCAAGAATTACCAGTGCCTTTGAAATGTTTAATATCATTCAAGACACATTTGAGATAAATAATGCTAGTAGAATTTTAACCCTGAAAAGTCAACTTCTAAATATGAAAATGAACAAAGGAGAAACTATAACTTCATACTTCCTAAGAATCTCCGAAATAAGAGATCAACTCCTTTGCATTGGAAATAAAGTAGAAGACTCTGAACTCACCCTAATTTCTCTCAAAGGTTTACCCACCTCATGGGAAATCTTCATTCAATGTATAAGCACTAGACCACCACTACCTAAATTTGAGCAACTAAAGAATGATTGTACTCAAGAGGAATCCAAACTAATTTCAAAAGGAATGGGATCTAGTAATGAAAATGAAATACAAGCTCTTCATATTAACACATCCAGAAATAAGAAAACACCTCAGAAGAGGAAGAGAAAATTCAAACAGTCAAATAATGGGAAACAATTCAATAAAAAGGATTTTGCCAAGGTAAAATGTTACAAATGTGACAAATATGGACATATTCACAAATATTGTCCAGAAAAACAAAAAATACAAGCAGCACTAGCTGAAGTGAAAAGAACAAAAAATTCAGTTTTGTTCTTAGCCTTGGCAAGTGAATTGAATTCTAACAAATGTACCTAGATAATAGATAGTGGTGCATCCAGACACGTCACCAGATACAGGGATCAATTCAAAACCTTCTCAGGGAACTCTTCAGAAGAGGTAACTATTGGAGACAACTCAACTTATCTAGTAAAAGGAATTGGGACCTGTTTGATAAAGATAAGAGATGGAGTAACCCTACAGTTGAAAGAAGTTTTGTATGTACTAGGAATAAAGAGAAATTTAATCTCTATTTCTAGACTAGCTGATCAAGGATACAGGGTAACATTCAATGAAGACAAAGTCCTTCTCTGGACTAAAAATACTAATATAAAAAATGTTATTCATATAGGGTCCAGAGATGGTAGTTTGTACAAGCTATGTAATGAAAAAAAGGTAGCCCTAAATCACAATGTACAATAGAATAATGAGATTTGGCACAAAAGACTAGGTCATATTAGATATAGTGCCCTTCCAACACTACATAAAATCACCTCTGGCATACCCTCCCTAGAATCTGAACACTCTAGAATTTGTAAGGGATGTGCATTAGGGAAGAACATTAAAGGATCTTTTTCCACAAGTGAACATAAGTCAAATAACATTCTAGAACTCATCCATACTGATGTGTGTGGTCCTATGTCTACCCCTTCTTTCTCTGGTGCCCTATATTATTTAATCTTTGTGGATGAATATTCAAGGAAAACATGGATATACTTCTTAAAACTTAAAGAGTCAAGTGAGGTTCTAGCAAAATTTCAAGAACTCAAAGCACTAGTAGAAAACCAAACCAGTAAGAAAATTAAAATTCTTAGATCAGACAATGGTGGGGAATTCACCTCTGATAACTTCAAAAACTATTGTAAATCTATTGGGATTAAGAGGGAGTATAATGTAGCTTATAATCCTCAACAAAATGGAGTAGCAGAAAGAAATAATAGTACCATCATTGAAGCAGCAAAGGCCATGATGCATGATCAAAATCTTCACATATCGTATTGGGCAGAAGCCACTAACACTACAGTTTATATTCAAAATAGATGCCCTCATGCTATACTAGAAAACACCACACCAGAAGAATTATTCTCAAGAGTTAAACCTGATTTAAGTCACTTAAGGGTGTTTGGTTGTCCTGTGTATATACACATACCAAAAGAGAAAAGAACTAAATTAGAACCTTCTGGCAAGAAAGGTATTTTCCTAGGCTATAGTGAGGACTCTAAAGGATACCAAATCTATATACCTAGTCAAAAAATAGTATAAATAAGCAGAGATGTTAAATTTCAAGAAAACTTCTTATCTATAGATATTGAAGATAACATCTCTATAGATTTTGATAGAGATCTCTCACTTGAGAAAGAGAGGGAGGATAACAATTCAAACATGAATTCAACATCTATAAATAATGAAGAAGCAATCCTATACTTTGAACCTTCTTTCTCAGTAAATGAAAATAATAATAAAAAGAGACCATTATGGGCTAGAAAAATGCTTGAAGAGAACAATGTGGAACCAACACAAATATTCAGAGAGAACAAAAGAAATAGAACACAAAAATGTTACACTGCACTTCTAACTGAACTCTTAGAATCTAAACTTGTTAGTGTTCAGAAAGCGTTATCATATCAAGCCTGGAAGGAAGCAATGGTTGAAGAATATCAGTCCATTCTAAAAAATGATGTATGGGATATTGTTCCTAGACCTAAACATAAGTTAGTTGTTTCATCAAAATGGCTATTCAAAATCAAATATGCACCAGATGGCAATATTGATAAACACAAAGCTCAGTTTGTTACAAGAGGTTTTTCATAGAAGGCAAGCATTGACTATGAAGAAACTTTTCTCCAGTAGCACGATACACATCTGTCAGAACCATACTTGCCATTGTAGCCTCTAAAGGATGGAAAGTACATCAGATGGATGTTAAGACTGCATTTCTAAATGGTAAAATTGAGGAAGAATTTTACATTGAACAACTGGAAGGATTCCTCACACATGACAAAGATAAATACGTATGCAAATTAAAGAAAGCACTCTATGGACTTAAGCAGGCTCTCGGAGCATGGTATGAAAGAATAGATCAATACTGGAGAAAATTATGGTACTCTAAGAATACTATAGACCCTAATATATATTTCAAAATTGAAAAAGGTGACATGATAATTCTAGTTCTCTATGTCGATGACTTACTCATTACAGGAGAAGACTATCCTATTGATAAATGTAAAAAGGACCTAATAGCTGAATTTGACATGAAGGATATGGGCCAACTTCACTATTTCTTAGGTCTTGAAGTTATTCAAAAGAAAGATCACATCCTTCTAAGTCAAAAGAAATATATTTCTAACATTCTGAATAGATTTGGTATGACAGACTATAAACCATTAGCTACACCCATGGAGACAAACCTTCACAAGTTAAAAGATGAAGCCGAAGATTTAGAACCTGCAGACCCTACACTTTATAGACAAATAGTTGGATCTCTCATGTATTTGGTAAATACACGTCCTGATATTTTCTATGCCACCAATGTACTAAGTCACTTCATGTGTGAACCTATGCATATACATCTAATGGCAACTAAACACTTTTTGAGATATCTAAAAGGAACAAGTGAACTTGGACTAAAATATGACAAGATTGAAATCCAACTTCAAGGTTATTCAAATTTAGATTGGGCAGGAAGTTCCATAGATCGTAAGAGTACCACAGGATTTTGCTTAAGTTTAGGTTCTATAGTAATTTCTTGGTTTAGTAAAAAACAATCTGTAGTTGCTCAGAGTTCAACAGAGGTAGAGTACATGGCTGTATCTATGGGAGCTCGAGAAGCAGTATGGTTAAGAAAATTACTTATTGACCTATTTGGTAAACCTTTATTACCTACTATTATTTATTGTGATAATCAGAGTTGCATCAAGCTCTCTGTAAATTTTTTTTTCACAATCGGTCAAAACACATAGAGATCCCATATCACTATATAAGAGATATGGTTGACAAGAATATCATCAAACTAATTTACATCAGTACTGAAGAACAAAATGCAGATATCTTTACCAAACCTCTTGCAAAGGTAAAGATAGACTTCTTCAGAAGGAAAATTGGTATGACCAAAATATGAATGTAATGTACATTTTTTATTCATGAATAAATAAAATATTGAAATATTTCAAACTTGTGAAGATGACGATCTTTAGTGCATATATAGGTTACTATTTTCAAGGTGACGATCTTGACTATAGTAACCAGGCTTCAAGATCGACTCCTAAAAGGGCTTGTCCTGGATAGGACCAGACATCTTGTTTCTCATGTTATTACTTGATATGTGATAATTGGTTAAGATCAACTTCTGAAAGGATTTGTCCCAGATAGGACCGGACATCTTGACACTTATATTATTACTGTGTAATAACTCATCGTTATTGACACCTTTTAAGTGTCCTGGATTCGGCCAGATATCATGATATGAAAAATTCTACAAATTCTATTAAACTCTCTCTCAAGAGGGAGTGTTAAAGTATTATTCGTTTGTGTTTAATAAACGATGAGACAATCATGATATATATATATATATAATATTTAAATGTATAATGTATATTAAAATTCTTATAAGTAAAACCATATATATATATATATATATATATATGGAGAAATGAAAATATTATTGAATTGACTTAAATGTCATTGTATCGACTTAAGGTCGAATATGATTATCAAAGGAAGTCACGTATCGTGACTGTCATATACGAACAGTCACGATACTATCAGACTGTTAGTATATGACAGTCATGATAGTATCATGGCTATCAGGTTATGTTAAACATGTCATTCTTGATTATATTAAACATACCACCCTTGGCTATACGGTTTATGTAAAGCGATTCACTACGTGAATAAATTGATAATCATATATTATATCATATGTTAATATGAACAGCCACAACTCATCATATTAATTAATACGGTGAGTCATGTCTGTTCATATTCACATCTTTTAGATTCAATATATAGTCATTATGTTTTGTAGAATCAATCAATTAACAAGTCAATTGTATTCTACTACAGCCATTCAGTTTTATATCTTATCTTCTGATCCATAATTTCTTAACAAACCCAACACATTGAGGTTTCATAAAAGAGAGAAACAAACAATCTATTTAATCATTAACTCAAAAATCATAGTATGGATAAGAACGATTCCAGAAAGGCTAATTAAATTTTAGTGATAAACTCATTTATAGTCAACACTATGCAAATTAGTTCACCTAATAAAATTACTAATAACAATATAATTCAATTTTCCAAAGAAAATGCACATTAAGCCTCTATAAATTAATTTATAAAATCCACTTCATATAAATTAGTATATTTAATAATTACTATAATTCAACTATAAATACAAGTAAAATTTTATTGAAATAAATCACAAGGAATATAGTGACATTCCTAAATCATCATAACAGTCACAGTTTGACTAGAATAATTCAATTGTCTTAAAGACTTCACGTAACTAGAGTTCATGTACAAATACAAACATAAGTAACTAAAGGTGGTCCTCCAATAATAACAGTGTTCAATTCAAACATACAAAGTTGTCACTATAGATAAACTAGGATTACGCAAATAAACTAAGTCAAATATCCCCATTTCCTAACCCCTATAATAATCCCTATTCAATAACATTAATAAAATAAACTTTCTTAATGTGATTAATAAACTAGAATCAATATTAATAATAATACTATATTAATCATTAATTTTAATTAATAATTACTATTAATTAAAATAACAATAATAATATAATATTAATTATCAAATATTAATAATCAATGTTTTAACCTTATTATAGGTGCAATAATTAACATTAATATTTACCATAAATATTCATTAAATAAAAAAAGTTAAAAGCATCATTAAATCAACTAAAACCATCTAGACAGAAAAACAACTGAAATAGACAAACAACTAAAACAGACACACAAGAACACCCAGAAAAGCTCATGAATCTATGTCACTTGAGAGATTCAAATAGGATAGTCAATCAGATCCTTGTCCATTTCTAGGAAAAAATAAGGGTTTAGGGCAAGGATTTAGGCCTAAATACTATCTCCCCTCTCTTACCATTGAGATATAGCAATACGACACGCTTAATCCTACCAATTCAAAGAAAATGTAGCCCGGTACCTACAAACCTGTCATCACAAAGATTAACATGCATACATATAATATAACAAACAATGGTTGAGACTAGTTTATCGTGTGGATCTCACCAAAGAAAGTAAATACAACTCTATCCCATATCATACCAAACAATTCAATCAGTAATGCAAAACATACAAATGATCCATTTGCATATAGATATAGGGTCAGTATTGTTAGAAAACCATAATCAATATGACATCATAACATATACATAACCATCATGAAATAACCACAAATCACATGCAAATAGAGAATATAATACACTAAGCAAAGAATAAATAACATAATGAAAATTAATACACGAATATCCTCAAAACCAACTGAAATAATTAACACATACATGAAAAGGCCTAAAAGAGTTCGACAATAGAAATAGAAAAGAAAACTAAGGGGTGGGTGTTACAGAGTTAGTAGATGCTACTGATTTTTCACTTGATACTAACATTTCTATATCAACCTAGATGGCCAAGCATGGCCTTAGGGGGAGCATTGGAAAGAAACATCATAAATCTATCCAACCCCTTCTTATGGATATTAAGCTCTTGCAAGCTTAGGGAGAGTATGTAGAGATGTTATGGATCACATATCTATGATCACGTAGCTTTGTGAGACATATCCTGTGATTGAAAGATTACTAGTTGACTGGATCATGTGCAGAGATGAGTTCATGGGAAACTATGTCATTTCTTTACATAGTGAAGTATAAGGTCAATAAAATGAACTTATCTAATCATGATTCAAAGAAGGAGAGACAAATAAGAGCAGAGATTTGTGTGAAAGAGAAAAGAAGCTAGTGCATTGTGCGAATGGATGAAGCATAATTTCATAGATTCATCACAGAAGAGGTATTTCAAGATAATTTGTGAAGTTTGGTTATGGATAATCCATTGATTTTCATTGTTTTCAAAAGGTCTAGACACAAATCCAAGAAACATCCATTTAAATCCACTAAAGATGATCCTGAAGGTGCATTTTTGCAAACACCCTATGACATTCTACATGTCGAAGACATTAGGGATTACATTCACTTTAAGTATGAGTCCCTAGGAGACTTTGAGATTTGTAAGGAGATGAAGGACATGATTGGAGAAGATGGAAAATGGAAAGAAGAGTTCACACATCTAGAAAATCTCAGTGTCATGTGAATGATAGAACTCTACAAATTTGACAAAGAGGAATGGATCAAAAACATTATGAGAAGAGTACATGACCAATTTATTTGGATTACAAATCAACCAGTGAAGATATGCAATGATTTGATTCATGGAATAATAGGTTTGGATAATTCTAGAGTCATTCTTGTTGTGGAGAAGAACACAAATAAATAGGAGGAAACCCTAATGCATTCACAATGGGATAAGAGAGCGATGACCATTAACGGAATATTTCAACTGTTGGAGATTTGTTTCTGTATAGTTGATTGGTTGTATGTTTGTCATTGATGACAACATATAATACATAGTAGTGATTCTATATGTACTTATCAGAATGATGATATCAAGCCTTGCGTGGTTAGATACATGTTGTAGACATGTTTATTATGTTATGTTCATACACGTAGATCTAGATATGATGTTTTAGTCAAGTTGTGTAATTTTGTTAGTGGCAGTTACAATTTTGGAAGAGTATCTATTCAGAGCCGACGTATGTAACATGTTTCTTGAGTTTCACCTATTTTCAGGATATGTGTGTGTATATTCATGATTATTTATGAGTTGATGATAGTTATGAGTTGATTAGGATATGCGTGTGTATATTCAATTTGTGTTGCGTGGACTTAATATTTTTTGCGTGATTAGTAGAGCTAACAAGGATGTTATGAAGAGTTGTCTTACAGGTCCCATGATCTCATACTTTGATGAAGACAATTATAGCAAGTCATTTGTGATGCACTAAGTGTGAATGATACAAAAAGAGACAGAAAATATACAGAGTAGAATATCAGATGTGGTTCATTCATCAAGAGTCTATGTGAAGAAGAAATAGAAGATTACAATACATTGGAAATGATTAAGACAGCAGGTCTACTCTATAGTTCATCATCAGATATAGCGCATATCTATTCTATAGAAGGTTGTAGCCTTCACCATTGAAGCAGTGAGATTTTAGACAGTGAGTCCTCACCCCTAACAGGGTTATTTGTAAAAGACTCCTAACAGGGTCAGACCCTTAACCAGGTCACTATACTTATTGCATTGTAAAGAAGAACTCCTAACAGGGTTGCAAGATCTTCTAACAGGGATTACTATAAACAAGTATAGTTCATTGTGGGTGCTAATTCCCACTGAGGTTTTTACCATTTGGTTTCCCTGTAATCAAATTGTTTGTTGTGTACTATGTTTTCTAAATGTGTATTTACTTTATTGTAT
This sequence comes from Thuja plicata, assembly GCA_018584345.1. Taxonomy (NCBI): domain Eukaryota; kingdom Viridiplantae; phylum Streptophyta; class Pinopsida; order Cupressales; family Cupressaceae; genus Thuja; species Thuja plicata. Next base: position 1,102,095 of record MU225281.1, on the reverse strand, counting down.
TTTGGAGTTAAAGAAGTAAAAGAATTAAAGTTACTGATAACTGATTCACCCCCCCTCTTAGTTATCCTTTGGGACTATTCTAACAATTGGTATCATAGCCAAGTGCCTTGGAGAAGAATCCTAACAGCTTAAGGTAGATCAAATGTCTTACTTTAGAAAAGAGAGCCCTAAGTTTGATGGAGAAAAGTATCTGGATTGGAAAAACAAAATGATAACACATCTACAGTGTGTTGTCTTTGAGATCTTTGAGATAGCCACACAAGAAGTTGTTATTCCATCTTTGAAAGACCTTGAAAAGGAGGATGCTACTAATAGACAAAAGGAAACATTTATCAATAATGCAATTGCTAAAGAAGCCCTAATCAATGTCCTATCCGACAGTTTATTTTCTGAGATCAAGAAAATTGATAGAGCATACACCATATGGAAGTATTTAGAAGATATGTTTGAAGGAGATATTCAAGAGAAGAATGCACACAGGAAGACATGGAAAAATAAATACAACAGTCTTGAGATGTTACCTGAAGAGAACATTAGAGCTTACAATCAAAGGATAAATGAATCAGTCTCTAGAATTAGAAACAATGGTGGAGAAATATCAGAAGAAGATATAATGGACAAGTTGTTAACTAATTTAACATCAAACTATGAAAAAAAGATAAGTATTCTAGAGGAAACCATGAAATTATCACAAGACTTCAAGAGAGAGACTCTGATCAGTAAAATCTCTGCATTTGAGATATCAAGATTGAAGACTGAACCTAAAAGTGAAACAACTTTCAAAGCCTCAGTCCATGGTAAGAAATCCTACACGTCTCTATTCATAATGAGAAAGAAGAAGTTGATGAAGAAATAGAAGATATCATTGCTATGATTGCTAAAAGACAAAATAAAGGAAAAGTAAAATATGAAGGACACATTCCATTCAAATGTTTTTCATGCAACAAGATTGGTCACTTTGCATCTAAATGTCCCACAAGAGTCAAGAAGTTCAGATCTGATTACAAACCTAAATATAAGAAGGAATGTTACCATGCTGAAGAAGGTGTAACTAATGAAGATTCAGGAGAAGATGAAATTGGATTTGTTTCCCTTAGAGACATGAAAAATTTTCTCAAGGAAATGGACATTGTAGATGAAAAGGAAGAACAAGAGTTAGCCCTAATTTCCAAAGTAGACATCAGAACTGATTGGATCGTTGACAGTGGATGCTCTCATCATATGACAGGTGACAAAGATAGATTTGTTCATTTATACAAATAAAAAGGTGGTATGGTTAGATTTGGAGATAACACTCCTAAACCTATCATAGGCAGAGATTCTATCACTTTGGATGGAAAGAACAAGATAGATGATGTTCTATATGTTGATGGATTACATCATAACTTGCTAAGTGTTGGACAGCTACTTGACAAAGGTTATCATTTGTATTTCAAAGACAACAAGTGCATCATTAACAACAAGCATTGTGACATGATTGCATCAGGCTCCAAAACAAAAGGTAATATTTTTCATCTCAATTATGATGCAAGTTGTTTTGCTGCAAAAGTGGATGACAGTTGGTTATGGCACAAGAGACTCTGTCATATAAATTTTGATAACATAGTAAAGATAAGTAATGTCAAGGCAGTCAGAGACCTTCCATGTATTGCAAGACTAGTTGACATAATGTGCAGGGAATGTGTCACGAGAAAGCATCTAAGGATTTCTTTCAGAAGCAAGTAGAACTCAGCTAAAAACAAATTGGACCTAGTGCATACAGATTTATGTGGTCCTACCCAAACAAGATCATACTACAGAGAAAGGTATTTCATTTTGTTTGTTGATGATTTTTCAAGGATGATGTCGATTGCATTCTTAAAGGAGAAATTTGAAGCCTTTAAGAAGTTCAAAATATTCAAAGCTAAGGTTGAGAATGAATCTGGATTAAAACTAAAATCTCTGAGATTAGATAGAGGAGGAGAGTTCATCTCTGATCAATTTTATGATTACTGTGAAGAACATTGAATAAAAAGAAAGTTAAGTGCTCCTAGAACCCCTCAACAAAATGGGATTGTAGAAAGGAGGAACATGATTATACTTGATACAGCGTGCACTATGATGATTGAAGGAAAAGTTGTACATAGATATTGGAGAGATGCAGTGAATACAATAGTCTATACTATCAACATAACTCAATTAAGGCCAGGTGCAGATAAGACACCCTATGAACTTTGGTTTGGTAATGTACCTACAGTAAAGTATTTCAAAATCTTTGGCAGCAAGTGCTACATTAAGAGAGATGATGGTGTTGGTAAGTTTGATGCCAGGAGTGATGAAGTTATTTTCCTTGGTTACTCTACAAAAATAAAACCATACAGATGTTTCAATTTTAGATTGAAAAAAGGAATTGAAAGTACTCATGTAGAAATTGATGAAAAGTTTATGGTTCAAGAGAGATACTATGAATATGCACCTATGATCGAAGATGAACCCAGGCCTAGTAGTAAAGATACAATTATTGAAGAAATTTTTGATTGCATTGATGTCTCATGCAATGACCCTGAATCAAGCAGAAAAGAATCACAGTTTAGAGAAGAAGTAACACCTAAGGTTCCTAAATTCACATCTAGATACCACTCTAAAGATTATATCATTGGAGATCAGAGTAACAGTGTTTTGATCAGATCAAAAGAAAAATTATAGCAATGGCTAAAGAGGTATGTTTACTTTCATAGATTGAACCTTTAAGTGTTGAAGATGCTTGTAATGATTCTGATTGGAAGAATGCAATGAAAGAAGAATTAGATCAAATAATTAAAAATGATACATGGGAATTGCTCCCTAGACCCAGTGACAAAAATGTGATTGGAACAAAGTGGGTATTCAAAAACAAGATGAATGAAGATGGTATAGTAGTAAGAAACAAAGCAAGATTAGTATGTAAAGGATATCGCAGAGAGAAGGAATAGACTACATTGATACATTTTCCCCTGTGAGTAGACTGGAAGCCATAAAAATTTTCTTGGCCTATGCAACATTCAAAGACTTTAAATTTTATCAAATGGATGTAAAGTCAGCTTTTCTAAATGGTGACTTGAAGGAAGAAGTACACATAGAACAACCTGAAGGATTTAATCTTTCAGATAAACTAGACATGGTATGCAGATTGAAGAAAGCACTCTATGGTCTTAAACAGGCCCCAAGAGCTTGGTATGAGAGACTTGATGGTTATCTTAC
>MU225281.1:1087729-1098499 GCA_018584345.1 Thuja plicata | reverse complement strand
ATCTAATGCAGTTGGCATTGTTGGAAGATTTGTAGCTAAACCCAAGTAGAATCACCTAATGGAAATCAAGAGGATATTCAGATATCTAAAGGGAACTATAGACTATGGTTTATGGTATCCTAAATCAGAGAATGTACAAATTGATGTGTATATAGATGCAGATTGGACAGGTTGTATTGATGATAGGAAGAGTGCTTTAGGAGGAGAAATATTTCTTGGAGACATGTTGGTTTCTTGTATAAGAAAGAAGCAGAACTGTATTTCTTAGTCAACAACATAAGCTGAATATGTTGCAGAAGCACTAAATTGTTCAACCGTGGTTTGGATCAAGAAGATGGTTAAAGACTCTGGTATTCAGGCTGATTATCCTATTGTTATTCATTGTGATAACACTAGCACTATTAACATGTATAAGAACCCTGTGATGCATGCAAAGACAAAACACATAGAGATCAAGTACCACTTTCTCAGAGAAAAGGTTGCAGACAAAGAAGTAAAATTGGACTATGTGAGCACCAAAGAATAGTTGGTAGATATTTTTACAAAACCTTTATCAAATGATACTTTTGAGTATCTCAAGGAGAAGTTGGGAGTAATTCCCTCTCCTAAGTCTGATTAGATAAAGAAGCAAGAACGTCAGTCCTTAGTGACTGATAAATGATTGACTACTCTACTTCTGGAGTAGTATCTATGTCTAATTGTTTATGGTTCCCTTTTTCATTGATGTCAAAGGGGGAGTATATAGTAAGGGGGAGAATATACTCTGGGGGAGTATAAAAATAGTCAGAAGAACTAAAGAAGTGTAGAGGAATCTTTGATGAGGATATTGAGAAGATTGTAAAAGAAAGAGGACATCATGAATAGAGGATGTTTTTAATATCATATGTTGCCATCAATGTCAAAGGGGGAGATTGTTGGAGATTTGTTTCTGTGCAGTTGATTGATTGTATGTTTGTCATTGATGACAACATATAATACACAGTAGTGATTCTATATGTACTTATCAGAATGATGATATCAAGCCTTGCATGGTTAGATACATGTTGTAGATATGTTTATTATTTTATGTTCATACACGCAGATCCAGATATGATGTTTTAGTGAAGTTGTGTAATTCTGTTAGTGGCAGTTACAGTTCTGGAAGAGTATCTATTCACAGCTGATGTATGTAACATGTTTCTTGAGTTGCACCTATCTTTAGGATATGAGTGTGTATATTCATGATTAGTTATGAGTTGATTATAGTTATCTAAAGGTGCCAAATGTGTTTCAAGAAGATTGGAAAGTTAGAGTTAATTTGGTGAGGCCGACTTAGTGAAGCATCGCGTCTATTCAGTTTGTGTTGCATGGAATTAATATTGTTTGCATGCTTAGTAGAGCTGAGAAGGATGTTATGAAGAGTTGTCTTACAAGTCCCATGATCTCATACTTTGAGGAAGATACTTATATCAAGTCATTTGTGATACACTAAGTGTGAATGATACAAAAAGAGACATAAAATGTACAGAGAAGAATATCAGATGTGGTTCATTCATTAAGAGTCTGTGTGAAGAAGAAGTAGAAGACTAAAATACATTGGAACTAATCAAGATAGTAGGTCTAATATAAAATTCATCATCAGATATAGTGCATATCTATTCTACAGAAGGTTGTAGCCTTCACCATTGAAGCAGTCAGATTTTGGACAGTGAGTCCTCACCCCTAACAGGGTTATTTGTAAAAGACTCCTAACAGGGTCAGACCCTTAACTATGTCACTATACTTATTGCATTGTAAAGAAAAACTCCTAATAGGTTTGCAAGATCTTCTAACAGGGATTACTATAAACAAGCATAGTTCATTGTGGGTGCTAATTCCCACTAAGGTTTTTACCATTTGGTTTCCCCGTAATCAAATTGTGTGTTGTGTACTGTGTTGTCTGAATGTGTATTTACTTTATTGTATTTTGGAGTTAAAGAAGTAAAATAATTAAAGTTATTGATAACTGATTCACCCCCCCTCTCAATTATCCTTTGGGACTATTCTAACATCAAGAAGATGTCAAACTAGTTTCCATGGTTCTTGGATATAAACTACACTATAGTAGCTGACCTAATTTTGTATCCATGGGAGTAATCATGATGGCCTATACAATGGTAAAATAAAATGTAAGTATAACCTTTGTGAAGTACTTGCACAATATTTATGGAGAATGTGAAGAAGGTCAAGAAGGATAAGTATAAGGCCCACCTCTATTGGTACACATCTGCATTCACATTGTACATAGCTTTCCTGGTATGCATCCTAGAGCTTGGAAGGACAATGAACCCACTAGAATTCAGATTACACAGAGTTACAAAAGATAGAATAGTACATGGGTTGATGCTAAACTATTTTTTATGATTAAGAGTTTGTAGAGACATATGTGAGAGAGAGAGAATAAGGATACTTGAGGCTTTGGTAGTAAAGTATAAGGATACAATCTATTTTGTGGTTGAAACTGATTATGTTTCCTTTGAGAAAGTTCAACCTAGAATGAAATGGTGCTATCCTTTGGGATATGAAGTCATTTTTGAGGTCTTGACTATGAAAGTTTAACACATACTATCCTCAGAAATAGATCCATCAAAAGAAAGATGGGGTACCTATGAAGAGAAGTTTGTGAAGATAAGGGAAGAATAGACTCGAGCTGGAAGGAAGAGAAAAGTAGAAAATGTGGTAGATAATCTAGAAGTGAAGGCTAGTATTACAAAGGAGGTGATGAAAGAGGTAAGGAAGAAGATGACACAAGGTGTTTCTAGTTCGGCAAGCACTACTCTTGCATCTCTTCCACCTTCAAAGACAAAGAAATTTATCAGTACACCTCCCACTGTAGTTGATGTACCTAAAACCACACGTACACCACCAAAGAGGACATCATAGGAAGAGAAGATAGAGGAGTTTCCCAAGAGAACCACTAGATCCACCAAATAGGACTCTCCACCTTAGAAACATAGGATAGAAGTTGTTAAGGAGAAAGAAAAGGAGAAAGTAGAAGAGAAGAGCACAAAAGTGAGATAACTTTGGAAGCCTGACATGAAGATACTAGAGAAGAGAATCATTGAGAAGGGAAATATTATCTCATTGATTATATACTATGAGAGGTATGATGCATCTAATCAAATTTTGATTGAGGACATGGTCATAAATCATTTACTTGTTTTTAAGAAGAACTTGTTAGAAGTTGAAGGTAGTATACTTGAGGACCTTTATGAGAAGTTAGAGTTGAGAAAATAGTTATCCCAAATTAAAGATGAAACAATTAGAAAATAAGATATAGGAGATATGTTACTTTTTGTTTCAATTAAATAGATGGAAAGAATATCAAATTCTACAAAATCTTTGTTGAGAACCAAGCCAAGATTGGCAAAGATAATGGGGAGAAAGTATTATGAAGTGACTGAGGAAACACAAAAAACAATAGACAAGGTTATGATATGGATTGAACCTGAGAAGTCCTCACCTCCCAAGGCTACCAAACTGAAAACTATTCTAAAAGGTGAGTCATCAAGGGTAGTAGAAGTAAAACCTCATTCATTAGAAGTAGAAGATGACAGCCAATTTTTCAGTATTATGAAGCAACAAGATATCTTTGTTACTGGTGTGCTTGTGTCTTTGGACACTTTGTAGGATATAAGTACCCCTTTTGAAGGGAATATTGAAAATGTTGTAGATATTGGAGGAAGCATTGATCTAAAAGAGGTAGAGAAGGAAGAGCTCAAAGAGAATGAAGTTGAGGTGCCTAAGGAAATAGTAAATAAAGTTGAAGTTAAGCAAGAAACTCATGTATCTATTTATTCAATTGCTAGCAAGTGGAGATAGAACTTTGTGCATTGATGTTGAGAGCATGGATGAGGATGAAATAATGAAGCTATCCTACATTGCATTTGCAAAATAAAAAGAGATATTTGAGCATAAAGGTGAGAAAAAGTCAAGGGTAATGGAAAGAGAAATTGATATTTTGAACAAAATTCTTCCTATACCTCTTAGTTTTCAAGGAAAGGATAATGAAAAGAACTTGAACAAGGTATTGGATGACTTTGACAGTCACTATGAGTCCTTGGAGAAGATTGTTGAAGAAAAGGCAGAGAAAAAATACTTAGCAAAGAAATTGGAAGAAGTATGCAAGTCTCTTGCATGGGACTTTGGCATACTAGGAAAGACAATGGTTGAAGTGAAGAGTTGTGTGTCATATGGAAGGAAGTTATATAGATAATAAGTAAATCCTATCAGACATATTTAGAACATTAAGGACATCATAGAAAAGGACATGTTGATCCTAGACAAGCTGATGCACAATTGCGATATCTCCTCACACATTGTATTGGAGTTGGACAAAGAAGTGTCCAAAGTTTTGGACAAGTTGAGTGTGCTAGAAATAGAGAAAGGGAGAGTCTTGGGTAGATTTGGTATGCTGAAGAGTTTAATTGCTCCTGAGTTATCAACTCTTGAGATACACATTTCAGAAATGGAGAAAACATGGCAAGCTCTCACTGGGAACATACCTACCGAACTAAAGGTAGTAGAGACATCTTATTTTGCACTGAATAGACTAATTCATGTGAGTCAGGTATTGGTAAAGATTTGGATAGATGAAGTAAAGATCTTGGAAAGTTCTTCCCAGGATGTGCTTAAGATGGTTTAGAGTTTTTTGGGTAAGTAGTTGTATCAATTTTGTTATAGTCTACATTTTTGTATACCTTTGTCATTAATTTCAATGGGGGAGAATATGAGATATGAAAAATCTATAGAGGATAGATAGAGAAGATAATATAGTTAATATGTAAAGGAGATAAAGAAGTATAATACTTTTTGTATTGATACTTAGTCATTTTTCATTAAGTGTTACCATCAATGCCAAAGGGAGACATTGTTGGTTAGTGGCTCATCTAGGAGTATTTAGGAACACATTAGGGTTGTCATTTATGTGAAAACATCTATTCTAGATGATCACTTGGTGTGAAACACAATTTTTGTATTAAGGCTTGCAAATTGACTAAGTCGAGAAAGTAGGTTTGCTAGGTACAGGAGTACAATTTTGGTCAGCGAGCATAGTGTATGGTTAATGGAGACATGAAATATTAGATGAAGATATATTAGGATATGTATGACCTTCAGTTAAGGTCACTTATGTATTGGAATTGATCGCAGTAAGTTATAGTATGTTGAAGACATGCAAAGATAGAGTTGCAGTGATACAGGATAGGTGAAAGGTTGTGATGATTGAGGGAGTATGACGTGGAATACAAATGTGCTAAGTTGGCTTTGGATTTTGTATTACCTATGATTTGGTAATGTAAATTCACTAACTTTGTATTTACTTTTGTATAAGTGTTGACTCCATTTTGTGATGTATTTGGAAGTCGACTAGATATGTAAAATGCATAAATATGAAGAGATTTTTGAGAAGTGAAGAGATATATGGAAGATGGAATGTATGGAATAGATGTGAAAAAATGAATGGATACATTGTGATATCAGAATCAGATAGATGATTATGCAAGATACAACTGGAACTACCTAAGCATATCAAATGCTTGCTTATGTTCATTTTTTATATACATTGTAACAAAGACATATTTTTGATTGTATGAGAAGTGAGCTTAGTGTATACCTTTAACATGGTTTTTGTATTCCCCTAATAGGAAAATGTACTAATGTAATATTTATCTCCTAAAAGGGCTAGGTCTCTAACAAGGACAATATAATCTTAGTGCATATTTGTGGGTACCATCCCCATCAAGGTTTTCCCTTGGCCAGGGTTTCCTCGAGAAAAAATTCATGGTGCTATGAGTTATGTGTTTTGCATTTATGTTATTTCCATTTCTACAATTATCTGGTTAAGTTGAAATTTATTAGGTTTAAAGTCCTATAATACTAATTCACCCCCCCTCTTAGTATTACTTAATCCGAATAGGGTTTCCCCCTGCGTCATTATATAGAATATTTTATTGGGCCATTAGAATAAGAGGTGGATAGCTTGTGAATCATACAAGGAACCATGGTAGTGCAAGTGCTAATAAGGCCTATGATGACATGTAACTGATAGAGTGTTTGAAGATATTAATTTGATGATCATACAAGACATTAAATCAGTTAATGTATTGTACTGTCATTGATGTCAACTTGATATAATCTGTATGGTCATGGAAATACTGCCAAAGACTTGAAAGAACTGATGAATAAAAGATATGCTATCAATAATGCATACAAGTCAAGTATTCACTAAGTAACTACATACACTGATGGAGTGCACACTGACGGTCAGAGTAAAAGAGAAGAGTCATAGTGTTACCTGACGAGGAATGCATAGCATTACTGATGAGAAAAGTTATAGTATTTCCCGACGAGCAAAACAAAGAGTAAACTGATGGAAACAATTTCAGTGTTGCCCGACAGAAAAGACAAGGATGAAGATCCCAATGACAACTAAAGTCATACCGATGGAACAATAAGTTATCACCGATGACTAACTAAAGTGTTGACTAATAGAACAAAGAGTTTAGAAAATGACAAAATGCTTAGCTGTCAAGAGCTATAAATAGACTAAACAAATACTTATCATTGTTTTAATTATCCAGATAAAGTCGGAGATAAGTAATTGATTTAAATCTGATTTATCCAGTTGGAAAGAAGATATCTTTGAGATAAAATAGGAGTTTTCTTTAAATCTATTGGCAAGAATTATGGATCATGCCAAGAATCAAGAAACCCAAGAGAGAAGAAAGCATGTCTATATAGATACAAAACTAATTCATTATGAAGGGGGGAATATGTGAGGAGAAAAAGAATAGAGGAAAGATTCTAAAGAGAATCTGAAGGAGAAGAAAGTCTTCTTTCAGTCCTGATCAACAAGCTGAGGAAAGAGCTAGATTCTATAGACACTGACACATAGTGAGATAGCATCACAAAGCAGAACAAGTGTGGAGAAAAGGTATAAGTGATTATATTGATCAGAGAGGTAATGGACTTACAATAGATCTTAAAATCTGCAATTGAGTTGTATGTATTAATAGATCATTAGTGTTTTTATTTAACCATTGAAGCATCAAGTCTCTTAACCGTGTAGGACTTAAAATTATTTTACAATTGAGATACATCCCAAGGAGTATAAAAAATTTTGATCATAAAAGTAGCATTGGATATGCCTAATACCTATTAACATGCCAAGTGAGTTTTTGATCAAGTATGGTAGCATTAGATGCCAAATACTATGTGACAAACTATTTTTAAATCCTTTAACAAGGTCACACCTAATGGTGTGTTTGTAACCTTTAACAAGGTTGACTCCTAACAGAGCTCACTTTAGAAGAGTGAAAATTTGGGGTACCAGTCCCAGTGGTTTTTCCCTTAACAATGTTTCCATGTTAAAAATTCATGTGTTATGTGTTTATATTTTATTACTTTAATATTTTATATTTCACATATGCAATTCTATATTGATAGGTATACTCTACATATTTACTATGTTTCGGTAAATACTTAACTACTTATCGATAATTATAAAGAAGAGAGATTAACAAAGCAATCCGACAAGTAGAAAATTGATTAAAGTATTTCAAGGAATTCATCTTGTAGGACAGAAGATAACTAGAGACATAATTTGTGGTTATAAGTTTTAAGGGTTGATTTAAGGATTGATTTTTGAGGCCACTGATTCACCCCCCCCTCTCAGTAATTACTAACAGTTGGTATCAGAGCTTGTGTGCTTAAAAGGAAGGTTTCAAGACCTAACCTAAAGATCACAAGATGAACAGACGAGATGTGCCCAAATTAAACAAAGATAATTTTTCTTCATGGCAGAGAAAAATAAGACTCCACTTATTAGGTATTAGTAATGATGTTAATCAATAATTAGATGTTGAATATGTGTTTCCCATAGGAGCACCAACAGTTAAACAACTGAGAGAGAAGAATGGGCATAATTGCATGATGATAGAGCTTGCTTCCTCACTCTCCGATGCTGAATTTGAAGATGTCAAAACCTGTAAGACTGCAAAGCAGATGTGGGACAAATTGATGCTTGTACATGGTGGTGACAAAAATGTTTTGAGAGTGAAGGCATAAAGCCTTAGAGAGAAGTTTGATGATCTCAAAATGAAAGAAGTTGAAAACATCACATAGTACATCACAAGAATCAAAGAGGTAGTCAATGTTATCCAAGGAGTTGGAGGTGTACTAGAAGAAGATGCAGTGGTAAGTAAAATTCTAAGAACCTTACTGCCTACTTATGCTATTAAAGTATATTCTATTCAAGAAATGAGAAGAGTAAAAAATAGAAATGTTACTCTAGATAGTTTGATTAGAAGACTAATTTCATTTGAGATGAATAAATTTGATAATAGTGTCTTACCAAACATAGATTCTGCATTCAAAACTTCTATGAGAATAAGTAAATCAAGTCATACACAGACTATGAGAAAAGATAGTGATAGTGAAAGTGAAGAAGAAGATCTTGATGAAATTAAGGCACTTATGGCTGAAAGAATGCAAAGAGGAAAAGGTAAATACAAAGGTAAATTACCACTTGTTTGTTTTAATTGTAAAGAGATTGGACACTTTGCTGCAAGATGTACTAACAGAAGAAAAGATGATAGAAGTAATGACAGATCATTTGAAAAGAAGTCTGACAGAGGTGATTATAGAAACTACCGACAATCAGAAAAAAGAGTTACCTGAGACTACAAGGAAAAAGGAAAGAAGGCCAGTTACCTAGAAAAATGCAAAGATGATGATACTGACACCGAATCTGAGGAAGACATCGAGATGGTGTTTGTGGCAGTAAAGGATGATTCATATGATGATGAAGAAAGGTATGAAGAAATTGCACTCATATCTAAAGTTAGTAAAAATGATGTCTGGATCATAGATAGTGGTTGCACTCACCATATGAATGGTGATAAGCAAAATTTTGAGACTTTTGAATACTATAAAGGTGGTTTAGTAAGAATGGGTAATGACACACCTTGTCCAGTTGAAGGTAGAGGAACCATAATGTTGAATAAATAGATAAAATATGAAAATTCTTATTGGGTAAATGGATTGAATTATAATCTATTGAGAGTTTCTTAGTTTAATAATTTAGGTCACATAGTAGCATTTGAAAATAAGAAGGCAAAGATCTTCAATAAATCAGGAAATTTGATTGGTACCGGTGAGCAGAAAAAAGGTAACTTATTCTATCTGAATGATACTGACACTACTTGTTTGATTGCTACAAATGAAGATATATTGTTGTGGCACAAAATATTGTGTCATGTGAACTTTGACAACATGATAAGGATTAGCAAAAAGAGAAATGTCAAAGGCTTACCGACGATGACCAAGCCTGACAACATCATCTGTAAGAATTATCAAAAAGATAAGATGACAAAGTCTAGTTTCAAAAGAAAAACCCATACATCTGATGCCATTCTAGAATTAATCCATACTAATTTATGTGAACCTATGAGGAAAAATATTTATTATGGAGATAGATATTTTATTCTCTTTTCTGATGATTACTCTAGAATGATGACAGTCATGTTTCTAAAAGATAAATCAGAAACATTTAAGATGTTTAAATGGTATAAGGAAACGGATGAGAAAAAAAGTGGTAAAGAATTAAAATGTTTAAGGTTAGATAGAGGAGGGGAATTTATTTCAGATGAATTCACTAACTTTTGTAATGAGCGTGGAATTAGAAGACAGGTCTCTGCACCGAGAACACCACAACAAAATAGAATTTTTGAAAGAAGGAACATATCCATAGTTGATTGTGCAAGGACACTAATGATAGAGAAAGACATAACCCAAATCTTCTAGAGAGAAGCTATCAGTACTGCTGTCTACACATTGAATAGAGCACAATTGAAGAAAGACACCAAAAAGACACCTTATGAGGTTTGGTATGGATACACACCCAATGTAAGTTATTTCAAAATTTTTGACAATTACTGTTATATCTTAAAAGATGATAGAAATGGAAAACTTGACTCCAAGAGTGATGAAGGAATCTTTCTAGGCTATTCTACCAAGAGCAAGGCTTATAAATGTCTAAATAAAGCCTCTAACAAAATTGTTGAAAGTGCAAATGTAAAGATAGATGAATTTACAGAGAAGAATGAAAAGGAAAGCACTAAAGAACCAGAGGACTACAATAGGTTTGCTTACAATAAGGAACCTAACACTCTACCCAACCAATAATGTAGAGCTCCTGAACAACAAATCATTGCACCTGAGCATCAGGCCGCAAATACCGATGATCAAAATATTGCTCAAGATGATGCACAAAGAGATGGAGAACAAAATGATGATCAAGCTGATAGACAAAGAGATAAACTTGTACTTGAAATATATTTCGAAAGGAACCATCCATAGAACCAAATCATAGCAAATAAAAAGGATGGTATGAGAACCAAAAGTAAGCCTCCAAATACAAGGTGTCTTATTTGTGACTATGATCCCAAAACTATCAATGCTGCACTAGATAATGATGAATGGATAAGTGCTATGAATGAAGAATTTGAGAAGATAGAGGAAAAAAAAGACATGGACACTTGTACCAAGACCAGATGACAAGAATGTCATCAGTACAAAAGGGATATTCAGGAATAAGCTGAATGAGAATGGATAAGTCACCAGAGATAAAGCAAGACTAGTATGCAAGGGGTATGCACAAGAAGAAGGAATTGACTATGGAGAGACCTTTGCACCTGTTGCTAGGCTAGAAGGAGTGAGAATATTACTTGCTTATGCTGCATGTAAAGGATT
>MU225281.1:1070144-1080432 GCA_018584345.1 Thuja plicata | reverse complement strand
CAATTCTCAAGCATGATCTCATTTGTGTGCCCCCAATGTCTAGAAAGATGTAGGGTGTTATGGATGTATTGATATCTCATAAGTGGATTGGAAAAGGTGGATGAAGTAAGTGAATGTCACCCTCAAGAACAGTCTCCTCAAGATTACCCAAGATAGGTAAAAAGGATATAAAAATGTAGGCTCATGAAGTGGTGTCAAATCTCATATAGGATAATGACCTAATGTCATGAAAAGTATGTAGAATATCATTGAGTCCAAAAGAGTGGACATGTCAAGAGAGTTCTTAAGAACTTATTTTTCATTTTATTTTATTCTTAAAATGTGCGTGTGTATTTGGGAACCTGTTAAGAAAGACACAAACACTCAATAAGTCATTTCATTAGCTCAAAAGGTTAGATAAAGCATATACAACCCACTAATATCGACCTATTGCCTGCTATCTAGGAGGAGTGTGATTAGTAACATATTAGCCCTCAGAATATGATATAATCAGTGATGAATACAAACTAGCATGAAAGATTTTTAGTTAAAAACAAGCTAAAAAAATGATAAACAAGCATTCTAGCTCTAAGCATGTGAATATTTAACAATGAACTAGCATGAAACAATAAGTGAAATATGATTCTAACATTAATCTAACAGCATAACAATGCATTTACAATCTAAGGTGAAGGCTTATTTACTCTCAAAAGTGGCTTCTATTGATAGAAGAATGGGAGAGAGAGAGAGAGGGGGGGGCAAGGTGAATTAATGAGTTGAGAGACTCATTAATGGAGGTGTAAGAACCATTAATGTCTAAGGCATTAATAAGGCATGGGAGAGACATAGGCTTAAGGCATCTTCATTAATAAGGCATTAATGAAAGCCTTAAAGAAGCAAGGGAGGGTGTAAGAGGTTGGCTTGAGAAAGTGGACCTTAAGGAAGTCAAGCTTGAGAAAGTGGACTTTCTCAAGTGGGTTGAGTTGCTAAGAATTCCTTAATGAAATATGACAACATTAGGAGGTGGGTTAGGGTAGAATTAGGATTAGAATTAGATTAGTATGGGTGAATGGGTTGAGAAGGGTTAGAATCCAAGGTAGAAGTGGTTGAGATAGGTTAGGTTGGGGTTTGAGGGAATATTAATTAATGAATTAAACTTATTTAATTTATTTAAAAATATAAGAATTAATTATTTAAACAATGAAATCGTTTTTTAATAATTAGGGGACTATAGCCATTTAAATTAAATTAAATAGGCTAGGGGAATGGGTTATTTGCAAGTGGGTAATTGATTTAGGGATTTATTTAATTCCTTTATAATTAAATACTATAGCCATATTTGATTTTGGTTTGATTTAATTTGTCTGAATTGATTTAAATCATATGGCTATAATAGTTAATATAATTTTAGTGATAAAAATCACCTAGAACATTAAATTGATTAGAATAATTATGCCAAGTAGTAACAGGGTCATTTGGACATAATCGAGGGTATGATCACACTTAGGGTAAATAGGTTCCATAGTTGAAACATACCAAATTTAGGTGGTTATAGTATGTAGGCTACACAAAGCCTTTTATGGATTGAAACAAGCACCCCGAGCCTGGTATTAAATACTTCATTCCTATCTTATAAGTATTGGATTTGTAAGGACTAGTAAAAATAACAATCTTTATTTGAAGGAAGATACTGATGCTAACATTTTGATTGCTGAGTTATTTGTTGATGACATCATATTTAGAGGAAATGATATGCTATGCAAATCATTTGCAAATGAAATGAGCAAAGAGTTTGAGATGGCTATGTTTGGAGAGATCAAGTTCTTTCTTGGTCTGCAGATCATGCAACAAGATGAAGGTATTTTTATTACACAATCCAAGTACATCAAAGAAGTACTGAAAATATTCAAGATGGAAGAATCCAAACAAGTTGGAACACCGATGGAAACTGGATGTAAGCTAACAAAGGAAGACAAGTCATCAGAGTTAAATCAGACTTTGTACATATCAATGATTGGAAAACTCATGTATGTTGTACACACTAGAACAAATATTGCACACGCAGTAGGAATAGTTGCAAGATTTTTTGCTAATCCCAGGGAATCGCATATGACTGCTGTGAAAAGAATACTAAGATATCTAAAGAATACCAAGGAATATGGCTTATAGTATAGAAGAGAAGGAAAATTTGAACTTAAGGTCTTTACCGACGCTGATTGGGTTGGAGATATTGATGACCGGAAGAGAACAACTGGAGGAGCATTCTTTATGTGTGAGAGACTTGTCACATGGACCAGCAAGAAGCAAGGATGCATCTCTCAATCTACTACATAGATAGAGTATGTTGCTGCTACTACAAACTACTCAAATATTGCATGGATTAAATAGTTACTGGAAAGTATGCATATGAAAATTTTAGAACCAGTAATTATCTATTGTGATAATACAAGTATAATAAACATTTCCAAGAATCCATTCATGGATGCTAAAAAAAAGCATATTGCCATCAAGTATCATTATTTGAGAGAACAAGTTCAAGCAAATGAGGTGATACTTGAGTATGTGCAATCAAAGGAAAAATTGGCCAATATCTTCACCAAGCCACTTCCCAAGGATGCATTTGAGTACTTGAAAAAGAGACTAGGGGTCAGACCCTTGTCTATTGGTTAGTAAGCTAACTAGAAGGTTGCATCAGCCTGTATATTATCAAAATATCATTCATGTTTATGAATGCAAAGAGATGGACTTAATTCAAATCTATACACAACAAGGTATTTATCTACTCCAAACACCAGAGTTATTATCGATGGATTGGGAAATTCAAGGAATATATTATGGATAGAAAGGATCCATTTGACATTACTATCAAATATTTGTTTGCAAAGATGTTTGTTTGGAATTATTGTCAAAGGGAGAGAGATGTCTCATTATAATACAAATATTATATCCATTATCAACTTAGGGAGAGATCATATCAATCGAAGTATCCAAAGGGAGAATGTAACAAGAAAGGGAGAGTACACACAAAGGAAGCGAATTTCTAACAAGAGACATCATAAGAAAGGAGAACAGTCAAAGGGAGAGAGTTTGACACAGAAGGAGAACACATCACATTAGAGAAATAAAGATTCTATATCTATCTAGTGAAGGGATTGAATATAGAAATAAATCTGCAAGAATCAAATCAAAGCTATTTGAGCTTACCGATAGCCAAACATTTGTAATAGTTACATTAGGAAAGCTTGATGAAATTATATATTTCATATTGTATTAGTAATAGTATAGTATGATAATGTAGTATGTTGCCATCAATTCCAAAGGGAGAGATTGATGACATATAACTGATAGAATGTTTGAAGATATTAAGTTGATGATCATGCAAGACATTAAATCAGTTAATGTATTGTATTGTCATTGAGGTCAACTTGATATACTATGTATAGTCATGGAAATACTTCCAAAGACTTCAAAGAACCAATGAATCAAGGCTATGCTATCAGTAATGCATACAATTCAAATATTCACTAAGTGACTACATACACCGATGGAGTGCATGCCAACAATCAGAGTAAAAGAGCAAAGTCACAGTGTTACCCGACGAGTAATGCACAACATTACCGACAAGCAAATTTACAGTGTTGCTCAATGAGAAAAACACAGAGTAAACTAATGGAAACAATTTCAGTGTTGCCTGACAGAAAAGAAAAGGATGGAGATCCCGATGACAACTGAAGTCACACCGATGGAACAATCAGTTATCACCAATGACTAACTGAAGTGTTGATCGATAGAATAGAGAGTTTAGAAATGACAAAATGCTTAGTTGTTAAGATCTGTAAATAGGATAAATGGATACTTATAATTGTTTTAATCATCCAGATAAAGTCAAAGATAAGTAATTGATTTAAATTTGATTTGTCCAGTTGGAAAGAATATCTCTTTGAGATAAAATATGAGTTTTCTTTAAATCTATTGGCGAGAATTGTGGATCACACCAAGAATCAAGAAAGCAAAGAAAAGAAGAAAGCATGTCTATATAGAGACAAACCCAATTCATTACGAAGGGGGGAATAGGTGAGGAGAAAAAGAATAAAGGAAAGATGCTAAAGAGAATATGAAGGAGAAGAAAGTCTTCTTTGAGTCCTAATCAACAAGCTGGGGAAAGAGATAGATTCTGCAGACACCGACAGATAGTGAGACAACATCATAGAGAAGAACAAGTGTGGAGAAAAGGTATAAGTGATTATATTTATCAGAGAAGTAATGGACTTACAATAGATCTAAAAATCTGCAATTGATTTGTATGTATGAAAAAATCATTTGTGTTTCAGTTTAACCATTGAAGCATCAAGTCTCTTAACCGAGTAGGACTTAAAAGTCTTTTACAATTGAGATACATCCCAAGGAGTATCAAAAATTTTGATCATAAAAGTAGCATTGGATATGCCCAATACCTATTGACAGGCCATATGAGTGTTTGATCAAGGATGGTAGCATTAGATGCCAGATACTAGGTGACAAACTATTTTTAAATCCTCTAACAAGGGCATACATAACAGTGTGTTTGTAACCTTTAACAAGGTTGGCTCCTAACATAGCTCACTTCAGAAGAGTGAAAATTTGGGGTACCGGTCCTAGTGGTTTTTCCCTTAACAGGGTTTCCACATTAAAAATCCATGTGTTATGTGTTTATATTTTATTACTTTACTGTTTTACATTTCACATATGCAATTCTATATTGATCGGTATACTCTGCATATTTACTATGTTTCGGTAAATAGTTAAATACTTATCGATAATCATACAAAAGAGAGATTAACAAAGCAATCTGACAAGTATAAAATTGATTAAATTATTTCAAGGCATTCATCTTGTAGGACAAAAGTTAACTAGAGACATAATTTGTGGTTATAAATTTTAAGGGTTGATTTAAGGATTATTTTTTGAGGTCACTGATTCACCCCCTCCCCCCGCTTTCAGTTATTACTAACATCCTCTAGTCCCATGGATACAAGGAAAAAGAGATCTTAGGCCTCTGACACTTTAATCTTAAGAAGGTATTTGTTTATAGTGGGTCAAAAGAGGCTGAATTTTCCTTGTTTCCACTTGGGTTGTTCCCTCTCACTGGCTATGCTAAAGTTCTTGGGAGGTTGACCCTCTAAAATACTAAATGGATTTATCTTCACCCAAGATCCATGAAGGAAAGGGGAGAGGATACATCCATTCAAAATTTGGATTAGAATATAAAAATAATTTAAATAGATAAGTATAGTTATTCTTTTTAAGCACCAAATTGAAGTGTTTTCTAACTACTAAAAAGAAGACAAGAAAGTCTAAGAAGACACAAAAGGTCTCTATCAAGCATCCTACATCAAACACATTAGTAGTTTATCATTTATTCTTTATTAAATGATCTCCAAAATGATACATAGATCATTAGTGACACATAAATCATGCATATCAAGTGCAGAAACATAATTGGGAGTGTAAAAACTCATAAAATAGCATCAAGATGACCTAATTTACCAATTGTACAACAATATGAAACAACTGCATAAAACAGAGGATCAATTTATTAGTAATAACTGAGAGGGGGGTGAATCAGTGGCCTTAAAACTTTATCCTTTAAACTTTAATCCACCAATTAATACACCTCAGATTATTAAGTCCCTACAAGATGTATGCCTTTGAATTACTTGAAATAAATAACTGTCTATTGGTTTACCTTGTCTGTCCTTATTCTCCTTGATTACCGATAAGTAGTAAAACTTATTTACTGATACTCAGTAAATATGTAGAGTATACCAATCAATCCATAAATGCATATGTGAAATGTAAAACAATAAAGTAATAAACCATACACACATAACACAAGGATTTTAACATGGAAACCCTATTAAGAGAAAAACCAATGGGACCGGTACCCCAAATTTTCACTCTTCTGAAGTGAGCCCTGTTAGGAGCCAACCTTGTTAAAGGTTACAAACACATGGTTAAGTGTGACCTTGTTAGAGGATTTTTATACATAGATTGTCACTAAGTATCTGGCATCTACGCTACCATCCTTGAATCAGTCTCTAGACTGTCAATAGGTTTTATGCTAATCTTACTACCATCCTTGAATCAGCCTCCTTCTTAGACTATCAATAGGCTTTAGGTAAGACCAATGCTACTATCATGAGTCAACCTTTTTGGTAATCTATTAGGATATACCTCAATTATAAAAGACTGTTAAGTCCTACTCTGTTAAGAGACTTAATGCTTCAATGGTTAAACTGAAACACAATGACCTATTTCTCATGCAACTTGAATTATAGATATTCAGATCTATTTATGTACAATAAATTTCTGATCAATGTATCAATTCACTTTATTTTTACTTCACTCTTTCTGCTCTATGATTCTCTACTTCACTATGTGTCGGTGTCTGCAAAATTCTTTAGCTCTCCCTTAGCTTGATTGATCAAGACTGCATGAAGTTTATACTTCATCAATTTCTCTTCAGCATCTTCTCTCAATTCACTCCCTTATGTATCTGATTGCTTATTGAAAATGAATTATGCTTGTTTCTTATATAGACATGATATTCCTTAATTCTTGATTCTTGATTCTTGATTCTTGGCATGAAAAACAATCCAGCCAATTTGATTTACGACTTTAACTCCTAATTTATCTCGTAGTTATCTTCTTGCCAACTGTATAAATCATCTTTAAATCACTTACTTAACTGTGGTCGAATAAAAAAAAAAACTAGTTAATTCTATCCTTAAGCTCTAATAGCTAGATATTTTTTTGTTTTCTGATCTCTCTGTTCTGTCAGTCAGTTATGCAGTTCATCGCCGATGACAACTGCCAGTTCCATCAGTGCAACTTCAGTTAGCTTCAAGATCTCTGTCCGTCGGGCATCATTGGATCTTTCTCATTGAGCAACTTTGTTTTCAGCTCGTTGGGCATCCTATGATTCTACTTTTTCAGGAAACACTGTCTTCTGTTCGTCGGGCATCACTGTGACTTTATCTCTGTCTTTACCGGTGGTGTGCACTCCATCGATGTTGTCTATCACTCAGTGAATACTTGACTTTTATGCATTGTTGAAAGCATAATCATTGTTCCATTGATTCTCTGAAGTCTTTGGCATTATGTATATGACCATATAGATGATATCAATTTGACATCAATGACAATACAAACCATTAACTAATTTAATGTCTTGCATCATCTTCAACTTAACATTATCAAACATTCAATTAGTTACATGTCATCAATCTCTCCCTTTGGCATTGATGGCAACATACTATATTATCACACTATACTATTTCTAATACAACATGAAATACAATTGTTGAGATTCATCAAATTACCAAATAGTTTGTTTTGATAACTGAAAAAATGTCTAACCACCGGTAAGCTCTGTGTTAGCTTAGATTTGATTCTTGCAGCTTTCTCTGTTTCTTCTTCTGATGTGTTGTGACCTCTGTTGGTGTCACTCTTTCTTCTTTTTTGATGTCTCTGTCTTGTATTTACAAATTTTATACAAATATTCTCCCTATGGATATGATCTCTCCCTGTTTGGAGTAATCTGATAATGAATAGTTTCAGATGATAATATGGATACATTCTCTTCCTTTGACATTAATGCCAAGAAAATATTTTCACAACTATCTGACATTCTGTCAACCAATTTCTTCTATCCATAATATATTCCTTAAATTTCCCTTATCCATCATCAATATAACAATTTTCTCTGGTGCTTGGTTATGATATATACCTTTTTGTATATAGATGTAGCTTTGAAGTTCAGCTTCTGCTTGCATCAATCATGAATGATATTCTGATAATATATGGCTGATGCAGTCTTTAGTCCTTTTACTAACTTGTAGACATGGATTTGACCCCTAGTCTTTTTCTCAAGTACTCAAATGTATTCTTGGGCAATGGCTTGGTGAAGATATTAACCAATTATTCTTTTGATTGTACATATTCAAGTATGTGAGGCCTCACCCCGACCCATCATAGCTTTATTGTTTGATCACACTTTGACACTTTATGTTTCGATACATTGATACACCTTTTGCTATCCTAACAATGACTCATGATATTATGATGTGATGATAATTATATTATGTGGATTACATTTTGATATTGATTAGACCTAGAACAGGTGGTTGACTTTGATTATATATGTTTAGATCAATAAATTGATGAGAAGACTAAATTATGATTTGACTTGACTATTTTATGAATGTTATGTCATGGTGATTAAGGTATTCTTATGTTTTAAACATTTATGTATGAAAATTTCAATTAGAGGCTTAATTATGCTTATAGATCAATGTTGCAAATTATAATTTGAAAATATATATTGCATGTAATTTTATCATCTTTGACTACTGATGCTTTAAGTTTAGTGTGCAGGAATGGGAACCATGGAAATTTTCAGAGAATCAGGGCTAAACACATGTGAATTGAGTAAGCCAAGGTTTAATCCAATAAGGGGTTGAAACCTCATTGTAATATGACCCTTGTTGTCAATGTAATATGAATGTGTGTTAATAGTTTTAATTTATGTTGCTATTTGGACATGTCATTAGTGAATATGATGTATATTTTGTTTGGTGTCACTTGACACTTGTGTTGTCCATGTGGATAGTGACATGTCATTTAGGGCTTGGGAAAGAATCACTTAACCCTTTTATGACATTATATTAATCACTTGCATATAGATGTCTTGTAGGGATCCTATCATGTTGGAATTCAGATTTGAACCTTAGGGGTACTTTGGAGGGGTTAAAAGTGACCCTATAGTGTATTTTTGACCAAAATTAGTTAACCCTAAGTGGGTACCTTGGGTTAGGGTTATTATTCACCTATGGGAGAAACCTAGGTCACCATTATGACTCTCTAAAATGCCCATTTTTTAAAAGTGGCGAAAATAGAGATGGTCTTATGCACCTAACTTGTCCCACACTTCTTGCTAACCTCACAATTATGAGGGGAGACAAAAAAAGGCTATTTTTCATATCTCATCATGGCTAGTTCTTGAGTGCACTTTTGGAGGCCTTTTTAGAGGGTTTTGGGAGACTTAGTGGGTGTTCACCCACTCTCTAATTTTAGAGACAATTAGGGTTTGGATTGAGGAAGAATAAGGGGATTTAGCTCTTCTCAAAATTTATTGCCTTAACACTTGTGAAGGTTGGTTACTCTTTTCCATGAAAGTTTTCTTATTTGATCCATTAGATTAGCATGTTGTTCTTTCTCTCTCTTGCATATGTAAAATGTTGTTTGTATCATTTTTTTGTATGGGATGGGATTTGGGTTTTGAATTCATGTTTATGGTTTTATTTTTGCTTGAATGAGGGAGTTCTTATTCATGGGAGTGAGGCATTACTCACCCTTTGGGAAGGGAAGAAGTGGCTTTGGGTGAAGGGGTTAGTTGGGCTCTCCATTGTGGTTAGAGTCTCTTTTCTTGGAGAAGATGGATAAATTTATGGTGTATGGGCTCCATGAAGCCATTTGTATCCTTCCATCTTGAGGATGTTGATAAGAAAAGTATGTGTATGGAGGTTTGATAATGTAGCTTTGAAGAGGCAATCAAATACTCATGTTGAGAAAATTTGGATGCAATGGCATTCTCCTCCTTGGAAAAGCCCACCTTCACCCTCTTTCAATGAGCTTGTAAAACTCATTTGTGTAGCCTTGGGAGGGAGTTAATTGTTATTCATGCATATGTGTATTGTTGTAAGCATTTTTGTTGAAGCATACCCATTTAGCCTTGGTTCTCCAAGCTCAGGGGTGGTCTCGTAGAGACCTTGGTTGGGAGGTGAGCATCCCATGGTTCTCCCCCTTTAATTGTAGGTATTGATGTCAAGACTCATGTGGATGAATCTTTGAAGGAGTTCACTCTTTGGTGTGATTGTGTGAAAACACCTTATGTTGTTGTATTGTTGATCCTTGTAGTAAGATCCTCCTCTTGTTGCATATTGTAATGTATTGAAAAACATCTTCAAGTAACATGTGAAATGCTCTCTTCATTATGAGTTGGAATATTGTAGGCTAGTCATGTATATATGAAGTCTTCTCCATCATTAAGGATATGTATCTATATTGGAAGAGGTTACCATAATGAAACAAAGACTCACTACCTTCATGCTTAGAGTATTCTATTTGTTGTAATGGAAATGCTATTCTTCTTTGTGAAATGATATCCAAGGTTGATAGAATAGACAATGAAATAATTTCATTAGATTACATACCTTGGTTGATGAATGAATTTAGTAATCTCTCTAATGTTGGTTGTAAATTTTTATAT
>MU225281.1:1023799-1059049 GCA_018584345.1 Thuja plicata | reverse complement strand
CATCATGTTGTCAAAATTCACATGACACAACCTTTTGTGCCACAGCCATATGTCTTCGTTTCTAGTCATCAAGCAAGTGGGGTTAGTATCATTCAGATAGAATAAGTTACCTTTGGTTTGTTCACCGCTACCAATAAGTTTTCCTGATTCATTGAAGATCTTTGCCTTCTTATTCTCAAATGCTACTCTGTGACATGAATTATTCAGCTGAGAAACACTCAACAGATTATAATTCAATCCTTTTACCCAATAAGAATTTTCACATTTAATCAGGTTATTCAACATTATTGTTCCTTTACCTTCAATTTGATATGTAGAATCATTTCCCATTCTTACTGTACCACCTTTATAGTACTCAAAAGTATTAAAATTTTCTTTGTCATCGGTCATATGGTGAGTGTAGCCACTATCTATAATCTAGATATCATTCTTACTAATCTTAGATATGAGTGCAGTTTCTTCATACCTTTCATCTTCATCTGAATCATCCTTCACAACTACAAATACTATCTCGACATCATCATCTGGTTCGGTGTCAGTATCTTCATCTTTGCAAGCAGCTAGATAGCTAGCCTTCTTGCCTTTATCCTTGTAATCTCGGGTATCATTTCTTTCTAATTTTCAGTAACCTCTGTAATCTTTGTTATCACCTTTGTCATATTTCTTCTCAAAAGATCTATTATCACTTCTATCATCTTTTTTTTTGTTAGGACATCTTTCAGCAAAATGTCCAATCTCTTTACAATTGAAACATACAAGTGGTAACTTTCCTTTGTATTTACATTTGCCTCTTAGCATTCTTCTCGCCATGAGTGCATAAATTTTGTCTAGATATTCTTCTTCACTTTAATTTTCACTGTCTCTTCTAGATGAGTGTCTTTGACTACATTTGCTTATTCTCATAGAAGACTTGAATGCAAACTCTAAACTTGGTAAGACACTACTATTAAAATCATTCATCTCAAATGAAGTCAGTCTACCAATCAGGCTATCAAGAGTGACTGTATTATTTGTTACTACTCTCATTTCTTGAATAGTGGAGACTCTAATAGCATATATGGGCAATAGGGTTCTTAATATTTTACTTACCACTGTCTTCTCTTCAAGTGTACCTCCAACGCCTCGTATAGCATTGACTACTTCTTTTATTCTTGTGTTTTACTGAGTGATGTTTTCACCTTCTTTCATTCTGAGATCATCAAAATTTCCTCTAAGGCTTTCTATCTTGGCTCTTAGAACATTTACATCACCTCCATGTACAAGCTTCAACTTGTCCCACATTGTCTTTGCATTTTTGCAATCTCTGACATCCTCAAATTCAGCATCAGAGAGTGAGGCTGAAAGCTCTATAACCATGCATTTATGTTCATGCTTTACTCTCAATTGATCTACTATCAATGGTCCTATAGGAAACACATATGCAGTATCTACGTATTGAGTAATATCATTACCAATACCTGATAAGTGAAGCTTTATTCTTCTTTGCCATGAAGCAAAGCTATCCTTGTTCAACTTGGGCACATCTCGTCTGTTCATCTTGTGATCCTTACTTAGGTCTTGAAACCTTCCTTCTAAGCACACAAGATCTGATACCAATTGTTAGTAATAACTAAGAGGGGGGGTGAATCAGTGGCCTCAAAACTTTATCCTTTAAACTTTAATCCACCAATTAATACACCTCAGATTATTAAGTCCCTACAAGATGTATGCCTTTGAATTACTTGAAATAAATAACTGTCTGTTGGTTTACCTTGTCTATCCTTATTCTCCTTGATTACTGATAAGAAGTAAAACTTATTTACCGATACTCAGTAAATATGAAGAGTATACCAATCAATCCATAAATGCATATGTGAAATGTAAAATAATAAAGTAATAAACCATACAAACATAACACAAGGATTTTAACATGGAAACCTTGTTAAGGGAAAAACCACTGGGACTGCTACCCCAAATTTTCACTCTTCTAAAGTGAGCCCTGTTAGGAGCCAACCCTATTAAAGGTTACAAACACATGGTTAAGTGCGACCTTGTTAGAGGATTTTTATACATAGATTGTCACTAAGTATCTGGCATCTATGCTACCATCCTTGAATCAGCCTCTAGACTGTAAATAGGCTTTATGCTAATCTTACTACCATCATCGAATCAGCCTCCTTCTTAGACTATCAATAGGCTTTAGGTAAGACCGATGCTACTATCATGAGTCAACCTTTTTGGTAATCTGTTAGGATATACCTCAATTATAAAAGACTATTAAGTCATGCTCTGTTAAGAGACTTAATTCTTCAATGGTTAAACTGAAACACAATGACCTATTTCTAATGCAACTTGAATTGTAGATATTCAGATCTATTTATGTACAATACCTTTCTGATCAATGTATCAATTCACTTTCTTTGTACTTCACTCTTTTTTCTCTATGATGTTGTGCTTCACTATGTGTCGGTGTCTGCACAATTCTTTAGCTCTCCCTTAGCTTGATTGATCAGGACTGCATGAAGTTTATACCTCATCAGTTTCTCTTCAGAATCTTCTCTCAATTTACTCCCCCATGTATCTGATTTCTTATTGGAAATGAATTATGCTTGTCCCTTATATAGACATGATATTCCTTAATTCTTGGTTCTTGATTCTTGATTCTTGGCATGAAAAACAATCCAGCCAATTTGATTTATGGCTTTAACTCTAGATTTATCTCATAGTTATCTTCTTGCCAACTATATAAATCATCTTTAAATCACTTACTTAACTGTGGTCGAATAAAATAAATAAAACAAATAGTTAAGTCTATCCGTAAGCTTTGATAGCTAGATATTTTGTCATTTTTTGATCTCTTTGTTCTGTCGGTCAGTTCTATAGTTCGTCGCCGGTGACAACTGCCAGTTCCGTCGGTGCAAATTCAGTTAGCTTTGGGATCTTCATCCGTTAGGCATCATTAGATATTGCTCGTTAAGAAACTCTATTTATAGCTCGTCAGGCATCCTATGATTCTTCTTTGTCAGGCAACACTGTCTTCTGTTCATCGAGAATCATTGTGACTTTATCTCTGTCTTTACCGGTGGTGTGCACTCCGTCGGTGTTGTATGTCACTTAGTGAATACTTGACTTTTATGCATTGTTGAAAGCATAATCATTGTTCCATTGATTATCTGAAGTCTTTGGCATTATGTATATGACCATACAGATGATATCAAGTTGACATCAATGACAATATAAACCATTAACTGATTTAATGTCTTGCATCATCTTCAACTTAACATTATCAAACATTCAATCAGTTACATGTCATCACAATTGCGCAGTACAAAGGACCAAATACACATAAATAACAACCAATTATGCAAAATGTCTGATCAAGTGCATAGAATACCTAACCAAGTGTGCAACTTGTGATTAGAGACCTAGAATTGACTAAAAAGTTGCGGAATTGAAGGATTTTGACAAAATTAAGCATATAGGACTAATAACTCTGCAATTTAGGTTCCTTTTATGTCATTTTGGAGTGATTTGAGTAAATTGAAACCAATTTGAAAACCCCTAATTAGCATGTGCAATTTGGATTGATTTGAAATAACTTGAATTGAAAATTTTGAAATTACAACCCTAACTAGTTGAAATTCATTTTAAGAGCACCAAACTTAGATGTGAAGTTCCTTATAGGTACCCAAATTCAAATGTGAGATTCCTTTACCAAATTAGGGTTCATTTAGACCATTTAGTGTTCATTTTAGCCTTTAAATAGAAAGAACTAAAAGTAGAAAGAATAAAATATAGATCTACTTCGTAAACCCTAGTATAGTGATCCTAAACACCCAATATGAAATCAACATGACTAACTGTGTAGAAAGCTTGGCCAAGTGCACAACTCTAGGAACCAAGTGCATAGTATAGAGATCCAACTATGGATAAACCCTAACCAAGTGTACAAGAACTCATACCAACTGTGCAACTCTCTTTTAGGACCTACAAATGCACAAAAACATAAAAAATCAGTCAGATAAACATGTTTCACATCGGGTTCACCAAATCTAAGAACAAAAAAAGGCATAGTAATAATATGAAGGAAACCAAAAAACCTCTATCAATATGCAGACCTATATTATCTAACATTAAAACTATTTAAAATGAGAGTTCAAAAACATATGCAAAATAACACAAAAAAATCCCTTCAAATGTAGTTTCAATGCTCTCCTTTCTTCTCCATTGAAATGGGTGAATGTTTCTCTTTGACAGTGACAAAATGAAAAAAAACTTGAAAACAAAATAGTGATAATGAGAGTACTAGGGGTGTGGTTAGTTTTATTGAAAAAATGAATCTCAATTTATAGGAGGGGAGAGGCCAAATTGCAGAATTAGCAATTAAGTGTGCAAATTGGAAATTTGCATTGTTTATGGCACTTGGTAAAATTGAGAGGGAAATGTGTCATATTTATGAAAAATTATGAAAAAATGGAGGCCAAATTAGTGGATGGAAAGATGTAAGAAATGTGGAAGGGAAGGTGTAAGAGGTGAGGCTAATTAATAGGAGATGGAAGCTATAAAATAGGAAGGGGATAGGTGAGGTAGATTTATGAGGATTTAAAACAATTAAGAAATGCAACATTCCTCACAAATAGGTAATTAGGATTTATGAAATTCAAAAATTTCATAACTGTAAATCAGCCAATTAATTAATTAGACATTAATTAATTATGGAGACTTAGGATATAGAGAATAAATAAAGTCAATTTAATTATTCAATTAGAACATAGGGATAAACTATGGGTCATATATCGAAAGAGGAAAAATTAATGGATCATCCACCAAATTGATGGAAATGATGCAAGATTGACTTGGTTTTGATTATCTTGATTAAGATTTAGAAAGTTTTTGATGGTTCTGGAATGGTTTAGGGAAGATGACGAGGCATTGATGAACTTTGACAATTCCTTGGAAGGATAATGATGAGGAATTGATGAACTTTGACAATATTAGAGGGTTGATTATTATAAGGATCTGATGATGATGAGGAGACATCGATGAACTTTGACAATGATCCCAAATTTATGATGATAAGGCATCGATGAACTTTGAAAATTCCTTGGACAAGATTGAAAATGATAGCATCGATGAAGTTTGACAATACTATCAAATAAATTGATAAGACATGGATTGACTTGATGTGATGCATTTATGATCTTTGATAATTCCAAAGGATTGATCAAGATCAAATCAATGATGAAAATATTGATAGGATTTGAAAGGATTTGAATGATTTGAAAATGACTTGATTAGGTATCGATGATCTTTGACAATGTCGTAGAATGATCGAATGACCTTGGACTGATTTAGACTGATTTAGGAAGATTCAGTATGGTTAGGAATGTTTAGGAACAAATAGGATTAGATTGGATGACTTTAGGAATATTTAAGATCGATTAGGAAAATGATTGATTCAACCAAAATGAGAGAAATATTGTAATTAATTGAACAATCTTTAATGTTCAATTAACGATGAAAGACACAATGCTGACATATAGTGAAGACCATATGCACAACATAGAGGAATAATTAGAATGCAAAAAAATGTTTGAATTGTAATTCCAAAAATGTTAAATACGTAGACTAGCAAGCATGAAGAATTTTTTAGTGTCTACAAGTACATAGGTATATCCCATAGGATCTTCTAGGGCATATTCAGCACCTCCTAGTCCAAGTCTCTAGATAAAATATAGATAGAGACCTTTTGAGGGTTTTTCCCAGAGGCAAGACTCTAGTAGACACCAGTTAGTGAAATGTGGTGATTCACATCATAGGGATAGGTCTCATAGTTAGACATTGAGGAATAGACCACATAGTGGTTTGTAGAGCTCTAATAGGGGAAATTTATTTCATTCAAGTGCACCTTTTTTAGTTTATGGTGTTGGTAGAGGGGATTTTTTTTCTTGTGGCTAACAAGGTTATAATGTTGCGCATTATCCTCAAAGATTAGTTTCAAGACCAAGTCACAAGACTTCTATTTCTAAGCCTATTATTGGAGATGCAGGTAGATCTTGCATAGTTTTTATGGAAGTTGATAACCTTCAAGTTGAGAATTAGGGAACCATTGTGTAGACTATAGGTGTGTTACATGATAGATATACCTATACATTATTAGATTCTAATGCTTTAGATTTATTTATTTCCCCTTCCTTGTGGAGAAATGTGTGCTAGTGGTAGCACAACATGTTGATAGTTGGTAGGTTAAGTTAGCCGCAAGTTATAGAATGGTCATGGAATTTCTTATTTGTAGTTGTGTGTTGGATTTGGGAACCTTAAAAACCACCGTAGATCTTTGTATCCTACCCTTGGATTCATATTGTATAGTTTTTGGTATAGATTGGTTAGCTTCCCACCACATGAGTATATATTTCTGGCACAAGTAGGTACAATGTGTGGATGACATAGGTTGGCATGTTGAGATTGTAGGTGTCCAGAGACCAATCTCACTTTGCATGATCTCAATGATGTAATGTAACTGATTGAATGTTTGATAATGTTAATTTGAAGATAATACAGGTCATTAAATCAGTTAATGGATTGTATTTTCATTGATGTCAACTTGATATCATCTGTATGGTCATGTACATAATGCCAAAGACTTTAGAGAACCAAAGTTATGCTTTCAATAATACATAAAAGTCAAGTATACACTAAGTGACAAACAACACTGATGGAGTGCACACTGATAGACAAAGAAAAGAAGAAGAGTCACAGTGATACCCGACGATCAAAAGCATAGTGTTTCCCAACAAAGAAAAACCATAGTGATGCCTGATGAGAAAAGTCAGAAGGTTTCCCAACAAGTAAAATTCCAATGATGCCCGACGGACAGAGATCACAAAGCTAGATGGAGTCTCACCGATAGATCAGTCAGTTTTCACTGACAACTAACTGCAGTGGTGACCGACAGAATAGAGAGTTCATAAAATGACAAAATATCTAGTTGGCAGAGCTAAATATAGACTTAATTAGTTGTCTACTTTGTTTTATTTGACTAGAGATAAGTGATTGATTTAAATATTATTTTTATAGATGGCAAGAAGATATCTATGAGACAAATCAGGAGTTATTATTTAAATCTAATTGGCTGGATTTTTGATCACGCCAAGAATCAAGAACCAAGAAACAATGAATATTATGTCTATATAAGAGACAAGCTTAATTCATTTATGGATGAGAATAAGAGGAGTGAATATAAAGAGGATGTTTAAGAGAAATTGATGAAGAACAACTTCATGGAGTGCTGATCAAACAAGTTGAAGGAGAGCTAAGGAATTCTGCAAACAACCGATGAACAGTGAGCACAGCATCACAGAGAAAAAAGTGTGGAGCACAAGGATTGAATTGATATATTGGTCAAAGAGGTAATGCACTTAAATAGATCTGAAAATCTACAATTCAAGTTGCAATATGAATAGGTCATAGTGTTTCAGTTTAACCATTAAAGCATCAAGTCTCTTAACTGAGCAGGACTCAACACTCTTCTATATATTGAGGTACATCTCAAGGAGTGCCAAAAAGGTTGATTCATGAAATTAGCATTGGAATTTCTTGATACCTATTGACAATCTAAGAAGGAGGCTGATTCAAGGATGGTAGCAATAGATTCTCGATACTAAGTGAAAAACTCTATGTATAAAATCCTTTAACAAGGTCACACTTAATAGTGTGTTTGTAACCTTTAACAGGGTTGGCTCCTAACAGGGCTCACTTGAGAAGAGTGAAAATTTGGGGTACTCATCCCAGTGGTTTTTCCCTTAACAGGGTTTCCATGTTAAAATTCATGTGTTATGTGTGTATGACTCATTTCTTTATTGTTTTGCATCTTACATAGCTAACTCTGGATTGATCGGTATACTCTGCTTATTTACTAAGTTTTGATAAATAGTTATATTTCTTATCAGTTATCAAGAAAGAATAAGGATTGACAGAGAAAATCGATAGACAGTTAATCATTATTAGTATTTCATGGCATGCATCTTGTAGGGACATAATAATCTGAGATTTATTAATTGGTGGTTAACTTTGAAGGATAAATTTTTGAGGCCACTGATTCCCCCCCTCTTAGTTATTACTAACACTCATTTATGTAGCTAAAGAGGAGTATGCGACAAGGTTGTCACTTATTTGCAATCTCTATCAGTGATCTTGATGTTATAATAATTGAGAGGGGGGTGAATCAGTGGCCTCAAAAATAATCCAATAAATAAACCACAAAAATTTATATCTCAAATATAAACCTATAGTTATCTTTAGTCCTTCAAGATGTATGCCCTTAAATTATCTTATCAAATAACTACTGCTCGGAGTTCACTGTTAACCCTTATTCTTAAACTTTACTGAATAGTAGTCTTACTCTTTTCTAGTCTTTACCGAAATACAGTAAATAACTTAATGTTTACTGATCAATCCTGTTTTAGTAATGTGTAAAGAAAAACATCAAGGCAATGAATCATAAACACATTTGACACATGGATTTTTAACGTGGAAACCCTGTTAAGGGAAAAACCACTTGGGACAGGTAACCCAAAATTTTCACTCTTCTAAAGTGAGCTCGGTGAAGACCCAACCCTGTTAAAGGTTACAAACACACTGTTAAGTGCAACCTTGTTAGAGGATTTATCACTAACAGTTTATCACTTGATATTTGGCATTCACTATGCTATCTTCATGATAAACCTTTTGATACTCCTTGGGATGTATCTCAATATATAAGGGATTATTAAATCCTGCTCGGTTAAGAGACTCTCTGATCCATTGGTTAAACTAAAATAGTATATGATCTTTTCATATATACGACTTAAGCTTGTAGATGTTTAGATCTATTGTAAGCTCATAGTACCTTTCTGATCAATGTATCTTTTCTTTCCATTTTCTCACTTATTTCTTCTAGGTGATGTTGTGTTCCTTTATTTCTCAGTGTCCTCATAAATCTTTAGCTGTGTTCTTCATCTTGTTTGATTAGGACTTTATGAAGTCTTCTTCACCAGTATTCTCTTCAACATCCTCTGCTTTATTCAGCCACCTAATTCATAATGAATTAGCTTGTTTCTCTTATAGACATAATTTCACTATTTCTAAGTCCTTTACTTTCTTATTCTTGGCTTGAATTAACCTTTTTATACTCCTTGGGATGTATCTCAATATATAAAGGATTGTTAGATCCTGCTCGGCTAAGAGACTTTCTAAATCAATGGTTAAACTGAAACATTATATGATCTATTCATATAAACAAATTAGACCTTGTGGATGTTTAGATCTATTATAAACTCATAATACCTTTATGATGATTGTTTCCCTTCAATACCTTTGCTCTACTTCTTTATGCTCGGTGACGTTATGCTTCTCTGTTGCTCGGTGTCTACCAAAATCTTTAGCTTGTTTGATCAGGTCTGTATGAAGACTTCTCTCTTCATCATTTTCTCTTCAACATCCTCTTCTCTATTCACTCCCCCTCTTCATAATGATTATCTTGTCTCTTTATATACATAATTTCATTATTTCTAAGTCCTTGACTTTCTTTTTCTTGGTGTGATCTGTAATTCTTGCCTTTCTTTCTTTAAAGCTTTACTTCAGTTTTATCCCATAGATTTCTCCTTGAAGAATGGAATAAAAGAGCTTTAAAACTCTATCTTATCTCTGGATTTTAACTTGTTTATGAAAACAATGTGATCAACCAATTAACTCAATATTTATCTCTTGCGAGCTAAGTCTTTTGTCATTTCTGAACTTCAGTTCTTTTCGGTGTTTAATTCCTTGTTAGCTCGGTCTTGACTTTAGTTGTTCTCGAGCATCTCTATCCATCAAGGTTTTCTGTTCATCAAGGTTTTCTATTTGTCAGGTAACACTATGGTTCTTCTCTCGATAATGCTTGATCATGTACCTTGCTCAGGTATCACTGTGACTCTTCTTTTGAGGTTCTCTATCTGTCAGGGTGCATTGTCCATTGGTGTTTGTTATCACTTAGTGTATACTAATCTTTTATGCATTACTGATAGGATAACCTTTATTTCTTTGGCTATTTGAATTCTTTGACACTATGTACATAACCAATCAGATTATATCAAGTTGACACTAATAAAAATATAATACATTAACTGATTTAATGTCTTGCATTAACTTTCTATAGCTCAGTGATCATTAACTTAACATCTTCAAACATTCAATCAGGTATAGTTCATCAATCTCTCCCTTTGGAATTGATGTCAAAACACTACATTACTACTAAAACAATATGAAATATATCAGTTTTAGTTCATCAATCTACCAATATTATTGTTCTATAACCAATACAAATTTTTGGCTCTTGGTAAGCTCTTCTAGCTTAGATTTGTTTCTTGTAGATTACTCTCTTCAATTTGTATTCCCTTCACTGAATAGATGTAGCAATTTTCTAATTCTATCTCTCCCTTTGATGTAGAATCTCTACTCTTCTACTTTCTCTCCCTTTGACTATTTCTCTCCTTGATCATCTCATTTTCCTTTGACAACATTAGATATACTTTCTCCCTTAAGTCATCTCTCCCTTAGGATACTTCTCTTCCTTTGGATGATTATGATGGATATTTCATATGGATATAATCTCTCTCAATTCATCTCAAGTCATCTCTCAAGTCATCTCTCCCTTTGACATCAATGCCAAACTCTTTTCTCTTCTAGTTTTAATATACTCCTTGAATTTCCCTTTCCATCAATAGTACAATGACTCTGGTGTTTGGTGTAGATAAGTACCTTTTCTATATAATTATGTATCTTTGAAATCCATCTCTTTGCTTGCATCAACATGAATGATCTTTTGATTATGTATAGGTTGATACAGGCTCCTAGTCAGCTTCATGACCAATAGACAAGGGTCGAACCCCTAGTCTCTTTCTCAGGTACTCAAATGTATCTTTTGGCAATGGATTTATGAATATGTCAGCTAATTGTTCCTTGTATTGAACATATTCCAGTATCACCTCTTTCTCTTGCACTTGTTCTTTTAAGTAATGATACTTTATAGAAATATGCTTAGTCCTAGCATGCATGACTGGATTCTTTGATATGTTTATTGCACTTATTATCACAATAGATAATCACTGGTTCAAGAATTTTCATATTCATACCTTCCATTAATTTTTTGATCCATGCGATGTTAGATCAGTTTATAGAAGCAACCACATATTTTGCTTCTATAGTAGATTGTGAGATGCATCCTTTCTTTTTACTTATCTATGTGACAAGTCGGTCACCCATGAAGATTTCTCCTCTAGTTGTGTTCTTTCTGTCATCTAAGTTTCCAACCCAAACAACATCTATATAGAATTAAAGCTCAAATTTGCCTTATCATTTATACCATAATCCATAGTCCTTAGTATTCTTTAGATATCTTAGAAGTCTTTTGACAATAGTCATGTGTGATTCCTTGGGATTAGCAAAGAATCTTGTAACTATTCCAACTGCATGTGCTATATCTGGTCTAGTATGAACAACATACATGAGTTTTCCAATAATTGATCTATATAAGGTATGATTTACCTCAGTTGACTTGTCTTCCTTTTTCAGCTTACATCCAGTTTCCATAGGTGTTCTAATTGGCTTGGATATCATTAGTACTTCCTTGATGTATTTGGATTGAGTGATGTATATGCCTACACCATGTTGAAGAATCTGTAGACCAAGAAAGAATTTGATCTCCCCAAACATTGACATCTCAAAATCTTTGCTCATTTAATTAGCAAATGATTTACATAACATATCATTACCCCCAAATATGATATCTTCAACAAATATTTCAGCAATCAAAATGTTATCATCAGTTTCTTTTAAATACAAATTGTTGTTTTCACTTGTTCTTACAAATCCAATACTTATGAGATAGGAGTGAAGTCTTTCATACCAGGCTCTTGGTTCTTTTTTTAATCTATATAAGGCTTTATGTAGTTTACAAACCATGTTTCTCTTGTTAGGATCAACAAACCCTTCTAGTTGTTCAATGTATACCTCTTCTTCTAGTATTCCATTTAGGAATGTGGATTTTACATCCATTCGGTATACCTTGAATCCTTTGAATGCAACATAAGAAAGTAGAATTTTGACTCCTATTCTAGCAATGGGTTCAAAGGTTTCTCCATAGTAATACCTTCTTCTTGTGTATACCCCTTGCATACTAATCTTACTTTGTTCCTTATGACTTCTCCATTCTCATTCAGCTTGTTTCTGAATATCCATTTGGTACCAATGACAATCTTGTCATCTGGTCTAGGAACTAATGTCCATGTATTTCTCTTCTCAATCTGTTTCATCTCTTCATTCATAGCACTGACCCATTCTTCATTATCAAGTGCAGTATTGACAGATTTAGGCTCAAAATCACAAATTAAACATCTAGTGTTCAGTGACTTACTTCTTGTTCTCATTCTAGTCTTCTTGTCTCCTATGATATGGTTTTATGGATGGTTTCTTATGAAATACTTGGAAAGTATTGATTCAGCTCTTTGTTCATCATTCTGATCATTATCTTGACCTTGATTCTGATCTCCATCGCTCAGAACATCATTTTAAGCAATTTCCTAATTTTTCAGTGTTTGCAACCTAATGCTCGGATGCATTGTTTTGTCGCTAGGGAGCAATGCATTGTTTCTTGGGC
Organism: Thuja plicata; assembly: GCA_018584345.1. NCBI lineage: Eukaryota > Viridiplantae > Streptophyta > Pinopsida > Cupressales > Cupressaceae > Thuja > Thuja plicata. The sequence goes on along the minus strand of MU225281.1, from coordinate 1,046,397 downwards.
ATAGTGTTAGGTTCTTAATTCTAGACAAACCTATTTTAGTTTTTTGGTTCTTTTCTTCTTTCCTCATCATTTTTCTTATCAAATTCATCTATTTTGACATTTGCACTCTCAATGATTTTTTAGAGGACTTGTTAATACATTTATAAGCCTTTCTTTTGGTGGAATACCCTAGAAATATTCCTTCTTCACTTTTGGAGTCAAGCTTTCCATTTCTACCATCTTTCAAAATATAACATTGACTTCCAAAAATTCTGAAGTAACTTACATTGGGTGTGTATCCATACCATAGCTCATAAGGTGTCTTTTTGGTGTCTTTCTTTAATTGAAATTTGTTCAATGTGTAGACAGTAGTACTGATAGCTTCCCTCCAGAATGTTTGTGTGATTTCATTTTCTATCGTCAGTGTTCTTTCACAATAAACGATGGATCTATTCCTTCTTTCAGTGATCCCATTTTGTTGTGGTGTTCTTGGTGCAGAAATTTGCCTTTTAATTGCATGCTCATTACAAAAGTTAGTGAATTCGTCAAAAAAAAATTCTCCTCCTCTATCTGATCTTAAGCCTTTCAGTTCCTTACCACTTTGTTTTTCTACAATATCTTTATACCACTTAAACAACTTGAATGCTTCTGATTTCTCTTTTAAGAACATAACTCTCATCATTCTAGAATAATCATCTACAAATAGAATGAAGTATCTATCACCATAGTATCTCTTAGGTCTCATGGGTCCACATAGATCAATATGGACTAATTCTAGAATAGCATTAGATGTATGGGTTTTTCTTTTGAAACTAGACTTTGTCATTTTACCTTTTTTACAATTCTTACACATGATATGGTCGAGATTTGACATGCTCAGTAAGCCTCTTAATTTCCTTTCAGTATGCCACAACCATATGTCTTCATTTATAGCCATTAAACATATGGTGTTAATATCATCAAGATATAATAGGTTACCTTTTGTTTGTTCACCATTTCCAATCAACCTTCCTCATTCATTAAAGATCTTTTCCTTTTTTTGTTCTCAAATGCAACTCGGTGACCTGTGTTATTTAGCTGTGAAACACTTAATAGATTATAGTTAAGTCCTTTTACCCAATATGCATTTTCACATCTGATTAGATTATTCAACATTATGGTTCCTTTACCTTCAAATAGACAAGGTGAGTCATTACCCATTCTTACTAATCCACCATTATAATACTCAAAAATTTCAAACTTTTCTTTATCTCCAGTCATGTGGTGAGTGCAGCCACTATCTATAATCTAGACATCATTCGTACTAAGATTAGATATTAGGTCAGTCCCAACATACCTTTCCTCTTCATCTAAATCATCCTTCATGGAAAAAAATATCATCTCAATGTCTTCATCATATTTGGTGTCAGTATCTCCTTCTTTTTTCTCTGTCAAGTAACAAGTTTTCTTCCCTTTTTCCTTGTAGTATTGGGTATCTCTTCTATCATATTGTCAGCTAATTTGGTAATCTATGTTATCACCTCTGAAAAAATTCTTTTCATATGATCTTTCATTTCTTCTATCTTATTTTATTTTTTTAGGACATCTAGCAACAAAGTGTCTAATTTCTTTACAATTAAAACATACCAATGGTAATTTACCTTTGTATCTACCTTTTCCTCTCTACAATCTTCTAGCTATTAGTGCTTCAATCTCATCAAGTTCTTGGTCATCACTATCACTTTAACTATCTTTTCTCATAGTGTGTTTATGACTTGATTTACTTATTTTCAAAGAAGATTTGAATGAAGACTCAATAGATGGTAAGACACTATTGTCAAAGTTATTCATCTCAAATGAAATAAGTCTACCAATCAAACTATCTAGAGTGGCATTATTATTTTCTGCTGCTCTCATTTCTTGTATAGAAGATACTCTAATAGCATAAACAGACTGTACGGGTCTTATGATTTTACTTACCACTATTTTTTATTCAATTACACCTCCAACTCCTCAGATAGCATTGACTACTTCTTTGATTCTGCAGCTATACTAAGTTATTTTTTCTCCTTCTTTTATTCTTAGGTCATCAAATTTACCTCTTAGGCTTTCTTCCTTAGCTCTCAGTACATTTTCATCTCCTCCATGTAATAGCTTCAATTTGTCCCACATTTTCTTTGCAGTGGTGCATGTTTTGACATCTTCAAATTTAGCATCGGAGAGTGAAGAAGCAAGTTATATCATTATAGAATAAGTCTCATGCTTTTCTCTCAATTGATCAAGTGTGTGAGGTCCTATAGGAAACACATATTCAGTATCCAAGTATTGAGTAACATCATTTCCAATACCTGATAGGTGGAGTCTTATACTGCTTTTCCATGATGAAAAGTTGTCCTTGTTCAACTTAGGCACATCCTGTTTGCTCATCTTGTGATCTTTTTCTTAGGTCTTGAAACCTTCCTTTCTAAGCACACAAGCTATGATACCAATTTTTAGAATAACTGAGAGTGGGGTGAATCAGTGGCCTAAAAAATAATCCAATAAATCAACTACAAAACTTTATATCTCAAATATAAACCTCTAGTTATATTAGTCCTTCAAGATGTATATCCTTAAATTATCTTATCAAATAACTACTGATCAGAGTTTACTGTTAACCCTTATTCTTAAACTTTACTGAATAGCAATCTTAGTCTGTTCTAGTCTTTACCAAAATACAGTAAATAACTTAATGTTTACTGATCAATCCTGTTTTAGTAATATGTAAAGCAAAACATCAAGGAAATGAATCATAAACATATTTGACACATGAATTTTTAATGTGGAAACCCTGTTAAGGGAAAAACCACTTGGGACCGGTAACCCAAAATTTTCACTTTTCTAAAGTGAGCTCAGTGAAGAGACAACCCTATTAAAGGCTACAAACACACTATTAAGTGTGACCTTGTTAGAGGAGTTATCACTAATAGTTTATCACTTGATATCTAGTATTCACTACGCTATCTTCATGATAAACCTTTTGATACTCCTTGGGATGTAACTCAATATATAAAGGATTGTTAAATCCTGCTCAGTTAAGAGACTTTTTAATCCAATGGTTAAACTAAAATAGTATATGATCTATTCATATATACAACTTAAACTTACAAATGTTTAGATCTACTGTAATCTCATAATACCTTTTTGATCAATGTATCTATTCTATCCCTTTGCTCCACTTCTTTTTTCTCGGTGATGTTGTGTTCCTCTATTGCTCCGTGTCTGCAAAATTTTTTAGCTCTATTATTTAGCTTGTTTGATTAGGACTGTATGAAGTCTTCTTCACCAGTATTCTCTTCATTATCCTCTTATTTATTCACCCACCTAATTCATAATGAATTATCTTGTCTCTCTTATAGACATAATTTCACCGTTTCTAAGTCCTTGACTTTCTTGTTCTTGGCGTGATTTACAATTCTCGCCATTCTTGATTTAAAGCATACTTTAGTTTTATCCCATAGATTTCTCCTTAACAACTAGAATAAAATAGATTTAAAACTCTATCTTATCTCTAGATTTTAACTTGTCGATGAAATCAATGTGATCAACCATTTAACTCCATATTTAGCTCTTGCCAGCTAAGTCTTTTGTCATTTTTGAACTTCAGTTCTTTTCGGTGTTTAACTCCTTGTTAGCTTGGTCTTGACTTCAGTTGTCCTCGGGCATCTCTATCCATCAGGGTTATCTTTCTATTGGGTAACACTATGGTTCTTCTCTAGATAATGCTTGATCAGGTATCTTGCTTGGGTATCACTGTGACTCTTATCTTGGGGTTCTCTATCCGTCAGGGTGCACTGTCCATCGGTGTTTGTTGTCACTTAGTGTATACTGATCTTTTATGCATTACTAATAGAATAACCTTTATTTATTTGGTTCTTTGAATTCTTTGACACTATGTATATAACCAATAAGATTATATCAAGTTGACATCAATGACAATACAATACATTAACTGATTTAATGTCTTGCATTAACTTTCTGCAGCTCAGTGATCATCAACTTAACATATTCAAACATTCAATCTCTTATAGTTCATCATTTGATGGGGCTGAGAGTAAAGAAGAATCTCTTAATGATCACCAACTAATTCATAAGTTTTTAGATGTGATTTTGAGTGAGGTTCCAAGTATGTCACCTTAGAGTGACATAGATTATTGTATTTATCTTAATCCTAGAGCTGAGCCTATTTCTTGGGCACCTTACCATATGACCACTCAGGAGTTGAGTGAGCTCTGACTATAGTTAGGGAATTTTTTGGCCAAGGGCCATATCTTTCCTAGTGTTTAACCTAGGGGAGCACCAGTCATCTTTATGAATAAGAAGGATAGATCCTTTCATTTATGCATTTATTTCTGGTAGTTGAACAAGGAGACAATGAAGAACCAATATTTGTCGATCAAATGAGGCAACTAAGAGTGTTATTGAAGACTTATTTGAAGTTATGATACTATCAACTTCATATCCATGAGGTTGATATTCTTTGTATAGATTTTTTCACTCAATATGCCCATTATGATTTTATGGTTGTACCCTTTAGGTTAACCAATATTCCATCGGTGTTCATGAGTTTCATGAATAGTGTGCTCTGTACCTAACTTGCAAATTTTTTCCTTATATTTTTGGATGGCATTTTAGTGTATTTGAGGACTATGGAGAAGTATGAGGGTCATTTGCATTAAGTTTTGTAGTTTCTTTGTGACCATAATTTGTTTGGAAACATAGCCAAATGTGATTTATTCCATATTGAGGTGAGGTATTTGGGCCATATCATCTATGGAGAGGCTATTGTTATGGATCCTTCAAAGATATAAGTCATTATGGATTGGCCAGTGTTGACCAGTTCTCTAGAGGTTCATTGTTCCATGAGTTTGGCATGTTACTACCATTAACTTGTGAATGAATTTTGTCAATTGGCACACCCTATCACTTCTCTTTAGAGGAAAGAGAGGAATTTTGTTTGGTTCGCTTAGTGTGAGTCAACATTTCAAGCTCTTAAGGAGAAATTGACAAGTGCACCTATCTTGGAAGTGCTAGATCTTGTAGGTGAGTTCATGGTGTGTACTGATGCATCATTTGAGGGTGTTGGGGTAGTTCTTATGTAATATGGATGAGTGATTTCATATCATTCCCAGAAGATCAAGGATCATGAGCTAAACTACCCCACCCATTTTTGGAGTTAGCGGTGCTTGTGCATGCACTAGTGTCCTAGAGGAATTTTCTTTCAAGTCATAGGTTTGATTTGCATATAAATCACTGTACCTTGTAGTATATCTTTTCTCACTTGAATCTGAATGCATGACAATGTCATTGGATGGAGTTTCCTTTTTAGTATGATTTTGATGTTCAGTACATCAAAGGGGAAAGAGATCATTGTTTTAGATTTCTTTAGTAGGAGAAGGAAAGAGATCTTTGTTTTGTCTCTTGGTTTGGATTTGTGTGGTTGTATTATTGAGGTTTTACCTAGTGACACTTGGTATTAGGAAGTTAGAGAAAATATTGAGTCTAGATGTACTCTTACGGGTTAGTTTTTAGGTTACTCTTTGGATTCAGATGGAATTTTACAATACCATGGGTGCATTTATGTGTCAATGTCATGTGATCTTCATCCCTTAGTTTTTTTCTGAAGCACACAACATTTTATATTCCATACATCTTGGCATCAAGAAGATGAATGTCAACCTTAGAAATTTATACTTTTGGGTAAGGATGAGGCATGATGTTTCTAATTTCATGGCTAGATGTCTTGAGTGTCAGAGAGTAAGGCTGAGCATTAGCATTCAGAAGGTCTTTTGTAACCATATTCCATTCTTGAATAAAAGTGAGATTTTATCTATTAATTTTATTACCAAGATACCTATGTCTTTACATAGTCATGATGTTATTTGTTGGCAAGAGACAACTATTAATGCATGGTATGTTGTTATTGATGGAAACTATATACTTTACTCTTTGTCACTTGTAATATACTTTGCCTAAAAAAATTTTTGGTGATGAAAACAACTAAGTATGGAAAAAAGTTAAGGATAATGGTTCACATATCGAGGTAATATAGACAAAGGTCAAAGTATTAGATGTTGTGAACATATACACTAAAATAAGACATCATGATATATATAATCCTATGACTGCAAGTTTTTATGATATTGATTGACGAAGATAGGATTCACTTAGTATCACATTGACAGAGAATTATCTTATGCATATTGGATCTATCATCGATCCTATCCAATCGATGATCTCATCAGTTGAATAGAATATATAGTTTGGTTCAACTTTCTACATGATAAATTTTAATTTGGTAGAGGTTAGCATTGAGTTTTGGTTCATGTTTTGTTTCAAGGAGGCACACCTTTCATATTCTCATATTAGAGTTGAATAAGTTAATGTTATGGGCCTATGATCGAGTATATAAGATTGAGTTTTTGATGCGAAGATAGATGGATATTGATGTGATGATATGACAACTATAATCACCTAAAAATGGTCATCTAAACCCTATACCCCCAATCTCAACAATTAATCAAGAAAACCTACTCTTGATAAACCCTAAGTCCTAAATCAAATAAGTAATTATCAAATTCAAGATAATATGACCTGAACCCTAGTCCTAATCAATCATCGTACTTGATTAATTAATTAATCCCTAAAATCACATTAAATTGGAAAATAAACTTAGTACTAATTATTTAATTAATATTCTGATATATTAATTAAATAAATTTGTCAAATTTGTCAATTAAATTAAAAAAGGGAATTAAATAAATTAATAAAAACAAATATGCATTCAAAATCATTTAAATTATTAAAAATGCATGCGAGATCATCTAATCCAGTTAACTAATTATAAAATGGAAACAATCTAGTTCCACTCAGTTAACTGATTCTCCACTATTTATCATTTTGGAAACATTTCAGTTAACTAAAAATTGATTTTGGAAGTTTCCAAAATAACTGATTAGTTAGTTCACTCAACTGACTCTTTCAACCAAACACATTTTTTGTACATGGATTGTACTTCTTCAATCGAATCTGAGCCACTCTTTTCTTTCGATCTTGACCATCAATTTGAGAGAGATTTCTATAAAAGAGAAACTCATTTCCTTCACAAAGGATCCTAACTTTTATTATCGTTATTATGCTATATTTTCCATTCAAACATTTATCATTTTAGCTTTCATTATCTTATCTTAGTTTACCTTTATTTTAAGCATGCAAATCTAATTTAGAGCATATTTCCTTTGGTGCTTTAAAATGAATCAATCACATTTCATTTAGTGCTTAAAATCAACTTAATTAGTTTGGATTAACAAAAAATCTACATCTTGCATATCATCTTAGATCAATCATAATAGATTAAAATCATTCATTTAGAACAGGTGTAGTCACTAAGTTTGCGATGACTAGAGAGCAAACTCATACTCCTACCTACTAGAAGGCAATGGGTTGTTGTCGGTTAGTCTAGTTGTTTATTTCAATTTTGTATTGTCTAACCCACTAACCACGTAAAGACTTTATTGAAGTGTGTGTTTCTGTTGTGCAGATTGCAGGTACTCACCCATTTTCATGTATACATTTATGGTTCCCACCATGGGGCTCAAATCTCGTCTTGAGCCAAACCTCACCTACATCTCCTCTTAACCCATTTGTTTGCACACAAGTTTTATTTGTTTTTGTTGTTGTTGCATGCAATTTTTCAATTATTTGTTGTTTTGTTGTTGCATGCAGGATTGGAATCTATTTATGAAAATTTTATTGCTGGTTGGGGATGGTCTCAGGAGCCTATAGTCCAAAAATCAGATTTTTCTGATTAATTTTGCGTGATTTATATTTTTTTTATCATTTTTGATAAAAAAAAGTATTTTGGGTGCAAATTAGTGATTTTATCTAAAAAAATTACATTTCTGGAAATCTCTTAAAAATCTAAATGGGGTCTATTCTCTGAGTTTTTTATTTTCATGACAAATAATGAATGAAATAAATACATCTTTGAAAACTGGTCTATTTTGAAAAATAGGGTCCCTAGGGCACAAATTAAGGAATTTTTTGAAAATTCTTACATTTTTGGAAATATCACTGATTTTTAAGAGGGGTTATTCCTTTCCATTTATATTTTTTTGGTCTAGAGATATATCTAAAAATTGCATCTTTATGACTAGGTAAAAAGCATAAAAAAATCAAGGTGCACTTGTTCCAATTTCAATTGATTTGTATGATTTTCCTTTGTATGCATGTTTTCCATGCTACTGATGATCTATACAGCACTTTGGAAATCATGGGATGAAGGAAAATTGAGAAAACCACTAATGTTATTGATGCAGGACACTTGATGAAGACCTTGTGTGACTTTCAAAACTGTCATGTCTTCTTTTAGTAGTTAGAAAACACTTCAGATTTGGTGCTTAAAAAGGAACCACTTTTCTTATGTGTTTGAAGTATATTTTAGATTTTAATCCAAATAATTATATGAAAATATCCTCTTCCCTCTCCTTTTTGGATCTTGGGTGTAAGAGAAATTTATATATTTCTTTTAGCGTGGCTACCTCCCGAGAGCTTTAACATAGCCGATGAGAGTGGATTGCCCAATCGATAACAGGCTAAAGCCAAGCCCTTCTGAACCAGTATATAATAAATGTCATTATGACTAATGTCACAGTGAATATATGTTTATTATGTTATACCAGGAATAATATCTCCCTCAGTACCCTTGTGGTGCGTAAAAACCTACAGAATGTAACTTCTATAGGCTGGGAGACCTCCATAACGGGGCTAATCTACTGCAAGTATAACCACCTAAACGGATTCCCTAATTAAAAATATTTTTGTATTATCCAAAAACCCTCTATCTACTAGTGCAAAAGGTCAAAGACCAACTAAGACATCCCACACTTTCACGGCTCTTAGTAGAGACAATGATCCCTTGGGAAGTGACTACCCTTGGGATTCAAAGCTTGGTGTGCCTGAGAAGTGAGTGCATTGTAAGGAGGAGTCTGTGCCTCCAAGCTTCTAATTTGTCCGCTATAAGTAGGTGTGGCTAAACTTTGGTTTGAGTGGTAATTCAACAGATATTTCCCTGGCTTACCTAGGATTGTGGTGTGTCTGTTCTTTTTACAACAAACATTCTTCTTGATGTGTCTGAAATATCAAAATAATCAAAATGAACATCAAATTGATCAATGACTCCAAAGATCTTCACTCTTAGGTGTTAAGGTGTCAACTCTTGTTTGAGTGTTTGCATCTACTATCAAACTCTGAAATAAGTTGAAATGCTGTCCAAAACTATCTTCCATCACAACGATTTTGTCTGAATTTTCAAAAATATGTGCTTTCTCACATCATCACTACTAGTTTGTCTTTGACTGCAATCTGTTGATAGTATCACTTTCTTGTTGTCTCAAAATATGAATTTTCTATGCTAGTCCAAGTGAATTTTTATCTTAATCACCTTTGTCTACATTGTCCTTATCCTAAGTGGTAAGAGTGGGTTTTTTAACCTTGACTCAAGATCGAAGTCATTGTTATCTCTCTCTCAGTTGGACATTATCTCCTTTTTCCATTAGTCTTGGATTTAGTTAGCACTTTAGATATCACTTTAGCACTTGTCAAGAAATCAATTGATTCATCATACCTTCTCTTTGTGTGCTAAAATGTTGACACACTTCTATGAGTCATTATATCCAAGATTTCTCAAGAATGAGGTCTCAAATGGCAACTCATAGCTCCCTATTCATGGAGTGCAAGGGTTTGTGATGAAGGCCCTCTGTTTAGACATAGTTTATGCCCATGCAAGTACACCATGAAATGAGAGATTCAAAGAGGAAGAGCAAGAATGTTAGTCTCCATGATCATCAAATATGCATTTCAAATGAAAATGGAAACTATTCTATATGATAACGATGCATGAAAGGAAATATGCAAACTAATCTATGAAGGAAATATGAAAGATTAATCCATTGAAAGGAAATATGAATATATATTAACATGAATCTACTCTAAATGGATTTACATGGATGCATGAGAGAAGAAGACAAGAAGAAGAGAAGTTGCATGGTTCAAGCTCAAATGCTCAAACTCTCCTCCAAAATTGCTCTCCAAACCTACAGCATAACAACAACATGAAAACTTGATATCTCTCAAATGAGAAGGAGAGGGCTCCTTATAAAGGAAAGTGTGGAGAGGAATGCATCCTCAAGAGCAATGTGGGATAAATCCCTAAAAGGAAAGTGAGAGGAAAAAACCCACCACTTAAGAATATGTGTGGAGAAAAAGGAGTTTTATTTATTTTTTATTTGATTTATTTACTTTTTTTCATCAAAAAGAGAGCTTTAAGTAGGGATTTTATTTATTTAATTAGAAGAGGGATTTTTTCTTTTAATTAAATAAGATTATTTAATTAAAAAAGAGATTTTAATTAAATAAGATAAGATTATTTAATTTAAAAAAAAAAGAGATTTTAATTAAATAAGATAAGATTATTTTATTTAATAAAAAGGGTTTTTCTTTTAATTAAATAAGATTATTGATGAAATGATCAAACCTTAGGAAATATTGAAATAATTGAATTAATTACGATTTGAACAAGGAAATTGATTTGAATTGAAAATGCTGCAAGGCATTGATTTAGGAATTTGATAAATTGATTCTGTCATTTGATAAATTGAAGAATGGGGGCCCATAGTCTAGGTGACCATTTTAGGGTACATACATTTGCCCCTCTTTGACTAATGTATGATCTTTATGGGAACACATGTAGTCAAATAATGCATTTGAAGTGTGAGATCAATTTGGGATCACAAAACAACCCAGACGTGTGATCGACGGACGGGAACACATCAGGACAAAGATAAGTTGTTTGAAAAAGACAAGGTCAACACCCTTGTAAATAGGTAATTAACATGTTCAAGATAAGAATCTAAAGCAAGGTTGCCCCAAGAGGATCAATTGATAGGATTGATAAAGCTGAATCAAGGATTGAAGTTTGATAGGTACTGCCCCCTTGTGATCAAAATCAAAATGAGATAGAGGAGAAACAACAAATTGATAAATTTGATCAAATAAAACTAAACATAAGGTTCTTGATGTAAGATGAAAGATATAAGAATCACAGAACCAAGGTAGATCATCAAGCATGAAAGATTATGCCCCAAGGTTGAATTTGAAGAAAAGAAGTGGGGTGAAAGTAAATGGAAGATAGAAGTTTGGAAGAGGTGGAAAGAAATGGAGAGAAGAAAGAGAATTTTCCTTAAGAGAGAATGCCACAAAATCAATCAAATGTTTAAGATGGAAAATTTTGACTGATATCACAAAAGAAGATAAGGAAATGAAGATCAAAACATGACCACAGTTGATTAAAATTCCACATGCAAGATGAAGGAAAAAAACCCTCTCAAACTCATAATGTAGCCTAAAAATGCAAATTAACATGAAGTATAACAATGCAAGCTACATATGCTTCAGCACAATAAGGCCCGGAGACCTCAAGTAGGGCAAGGAGATAACACGAGTGCCAATTTACAGCAAAATGTTCTAGAACCACAATCATTGGACTGGGTGTCGAGTGCAATACCCATTATGGGTTGGGAAGGTAGAAAACATGGAGCACAAGGAAATGAGTTGGATACCATTCCCCTTGGACCAGAACCATCTGAATGGCTCATGGGATGGAGGCCACAAGACATGACATCTCACAAGCAACAGATTATGGGGGCTACCGCTGGGGTGTCGGCTACAATAGAGAGGGGAGAAAATGCATTAGTTATGGAATGGCCTTACCATTTGCACCAGGATGTGGAGGATGCAGAGGTGCAAGAGAAATGCAAGTATTAGATAGCATCAAATTTTGCATTTTTGTATAGTTGTTGACATAGTTGACCCCTGACAGTGTCAGATTTTGAAGAACAAAAAATTTATGATATTTCAGGCCTGAGATGATACAAATTTTCTTTTTTTGGGGTAGTATATGGGTCAGGTACCATGGGGATAGCAGTTTTAGTTCTACCTAACAAGGATCAGCATCGACACTGACAATGGGCATAACCGACACCGACCACAATGGACTCCGAACCAAAACAGATCCGACACCGACGACACCATCAACCAACAACAGACACAAGTCATTACCGACACCAATGACACCAACAAATGTCACCGATGATTAAATGACTGACACCGGCAAACAGACTAAATCGATAATGTAAGCACTGATAGGTTTAACCAACAAATGATATTGATCATCAGGGTTAGCCGACCAGTAATACCAGTAATACTGATGATTTGTACAAAGCCATAGAGCTTTATTTTGATTATAGGAAATTTTTGATGCTATAGTATGATAATTTGACCAATGTAATAGGGAGGGTACTTTATTTTGATTGTAAACATTGTATTTGAGCAAGGATTCTGGGTTTTCTTGCTGGTTATTTCCCGGAGGAGCTCTTGAACCAGTGTTTATTATTAATATATATATAGTGGCTTGTCCACTTTTGCTTAAAAAAAAAAACAATGCAAGCTACATGAAAATGCAAAGGTGTACTTGCAATAGAGAAACTATAACATAGGATTTTGTGTTCATCATTCATTAGATAATGCTAAGGAACTTATTTTCATCATTGGACCATTATTAACAGACATCGGAAAATCACACAATCATCACTAGTCACAAGCGCAAATATGAAGATATGATTGTGATTTATATTAGATTAGAATGTGGAAAGATTCTAACATAAGCATCAAAGACATAAAGGTCAATATGACTTCGATGTTAGCTTACCCAATTTAATATTGTAAAACCAATCTTGCATAAGGGCATAGATGCCAGGATGACCAGAAGAACGATGTGCAAAAAAATTGTCAAGGATAATCCCTTAAATATCCTAAGTATTTCAAGGTAACAACAAGAGACACTCAAGAGTTTCAAGACCACAACCATAAGCAGAAAGAAAATAAAAACATGCCCCAAGCCCCAAGTCCTCTAGCTATGCATCTCAAAGAGACTTATTAGACAAGGACACTCAACAAAAATCAATAACAGTCAGCACACAAAGAAAATATCATGACATAGCTCAAGCATTTAGTGTTGTGTTTAAAAATTTAAGTTTCTTAACAGATACTGAGTTCCAATGATAAGGATCGAATGCTTGCAAGCAGGTACGATCACATGACAAAAATGGGTAAGACCAAACTGATAAGTGTTGAAAAACACTCAATGTCAGGGGTTGTATTAAAAAACACAATTGGGGTGGTGTTGAAAAACATCATTTGTGAGGTGTCCTAAAGACTAACACATCCAAGAGACCAAAGCTAACACAATTATGCCCCCTAAACAAAGACAAAGACCAATTCCAAACCAAGGCAACAAGGACAAGGCATGATGGAAAAAGGCTAAGTGTCAAGGACATGCACTAAGAAATAGGGGTGCAAAGGCCTCAAGTAGCACTTGTTTCAAGGTTTTCACCACTTGGATTTTATTACAATTTTTCTCTACCAAGGCGCCTGTTTCCAAGTTTTCACCAAGGCACTTTTTCTATTTTTTTTTTAATTTTTTGATTTTTTGACAATATATCATTTTTTTGGATTTTTTCAGGATCAATATACCAAGATAGGCCTAAGAAAGAAAGACGTTAGTTTTCAAAACTTGGTGATTCATATGAGGATGTCTTGAAAAAATTTATTTCCAACAACCTTGTGCATCCTTGAGATCCCACAAAGCATTATATACCTGATGTTAAGCCACATTGGTGGGATGAGAAAGCCTTTTTGCAAGTTTCACAATGGCATTGGACATGATATTGAAAACCATTGGAAACTCAAACATATCATCCAAGATCTCACTGAGAATGGAAAACTTAAGGTAGATGGATTTAACACCAACGCCAATCATAAGGCATTCAAAGAACCTTTGCCCAAGTATGAGAAGGGGGAAACCTCTAAAGCTAAGAATGGCAAGGCTTAGGTCAATTACACTTACACAAATGCAGAGAATTTTGTCAACATGCTTGAAGTTGTTGAATAAAATGTCAACATGATGAGGGATAAAGGTCCCTATGGTTATGATCTAGACATGGACTCTCCTCCTATATTTGATGAAGAACCCATCATGGTACTAAGGGGTCCTAACTCTAGAGTGTAATCTCAAACTCTCAATGTTGTCACACAAAGTCAAGGTCCCATTTTCATTAGAGGACCCAGTTCAAGTCAATCAAATAAACCAAAACAAGTCGCATCCAAAAATGTTACCTCAAAACCAATAGTCAATCCTAATTCAAGCTATAATCTTGTCAATCAGTTGCAAAGAACCCCAACTCAAATCTCAATATTTGAGTTCTTAGAGTTGTCCCCGAGACACAACCAAGTCCTTGAGGATGTGTTGCACACAATGAACGTCCCCAACAACCTATATGTTGATCAATTCTAGAACATGGTTAACCATATTTCTAGCCCTCATTACCTTACTTTTTTAGAGGATGATGATAAAGCTTTGAGCCACCCACACAATCTCACTCTCCATATTGAGGTCGTGATCCACAAAACCTATGTTAGGTGTGTGTTGATAGATGGGGGTGCTGGGCTTAACATCTCTTCCTTTATTCTTCTAAAAAAGTTGTGTTATTATGAACAAGTCATAGATACCAGGAAAAAGATCACCATCAAAGCCTATGATGAGGCAGAAATAAGTTCCAAGGGATTGGTTGTCCTTCCTATTAGGATTGGCCCTGTTGAAAAAGATATTTTATTTCAAATAGTTGATGTTGGCCCCCTTGCGTACAATATCTTTCTTGGCAGACTATGGATTCATGATATGCAAGAAGTGTCATCTACCTATCATCAATGTGTTAAGTTCTCTTACAATAGAATAGAGATTTGTATACCTGGGGATAATACTTTATCTATTAACTCAATTTTAGTAGGATCTCATGTTCCCCTCAATAGAGAAGCAGAATATTTTGATGCAACCTTAGCTAAATGTAAAGACAAGCTCAAGTTAGTAGACTTGGCATGGGGGGTATCAACTCAACTCCCTCACAACACTGCTAGTTTTTCCTAGGTCTTATGGCGAGCCTTCACAAGAAAAGAGATATTCCTCTTTAGCTATGACTTTGTTTTACATTTTTGTAGAGTCCTCAGTGCCTATTCAAGATGAGAAAGAGGAGACGTTTGTTAGAGACTAGATTTATAGAGAAGAGAAATACATGCACAATGAGAACTTATCTCCCTCTCCTAAGGCTTATGGAAGAGGGTATACTTTTGTCACATGGATGGGCTATCCAAAACATGGCCCTCTTAATCATAGATTGGATGCTAGGGCTGAACCTCTTGATCATGCTCTTTTTGGAGGCAAGTCTAAGAAGATAGTTGGCCTAGGATTCGCGAATCACAAAAAGAACACTACTCCTATCCTTGATAAGTTGTATAGTGAATATGAACCAGAATATGTACCTAATTTGACAAATCTGAAAGACATGTGTGAAGATTGGGTCCCTTCCACTAATCTCCTTTGGGGAGATTCAGATATCCAGTCACTCATGAGTCGGTTGTGACTTTAGAACAAGATGGATCAGATCTAGAAGATCCTTTCAGAGAAAATAAATGAAAGAATATTTTTGGTTTAATGGAAAGAGAAGGGGTTACCTTTGATGAAACTAGACCTTCCACATCAAGATGTCTCAAACCCTCATGATGTAAGCATCCTAGTTGTAGTTCAGACACAATTTCATATGAGTATGAATAGGACTCCTTCTCAGAGCCTTCCACAGTTGACATGGATGTTGATGTCATCCACACTTATAGTTCTCAACCTGAGGTAGTTGATGAGTCATGTGTAGGATTAGAGGATTTGAACCCACATGTTGCCTTAGTGGGTGATTCTTCACTTGTTAGGATGAATCCTTATTTGGGTAGCTTAGAAGGATACTTGATAGAATCTAACTCTTCAGTCACTAGAGATGACATCATTCACATTTACAACCTTGAACCAATCATTGACTTACCCCTTGTTCATCCTGACCTCATCAATTGGTACCAATGCTATCAAGAACTTGAGCTCTTAACATTTCAAAATGATTATGAGATAGCATGTTACTTAAATGATATTGAACCTATAGTCTCTTCCACCAGTGAACTGGCTACCAGCATGACTGCCCCAAACATCAAGTACCTTAGTAATAAAATAAAAAGAAAAGAAAATCAAAAGAATAGGAGTTCTGATGGCAAAAACCACTGTATGGTGGTGTTAGAATCGAAAAAAGTAAAAATAAATGATGTATCCAAGGGTGAAAACCTTTCTAAGGTGCCTAAGGATGAGGTACATGATCGTATCCCTAGATACTTTCAAGATAGATCTTCAATAATTATTGAACCAACACAAGTAGTCAATTTGGGTGTAGATGAGGCTCCACAGATAGTACACTTGGCTGATTCTTTATTGCCACAAGAGAAAGAAGCTTACACTAAGTTCTTACAGATAAAGAAGATCAAATTTGCATGGATTTATTTAGATATGCTAGGTTTGGACACTAATCTTATCATGCATCACTTGTCCATAGCTCCGGGTGTCAAACTAGTTAAATAGAAATTGAGAAAGATGCATCCTCACAGAGCTCTCCTAGTCAAATAATAATTAGAGAAATTCCTTGGTGCAAGATTCATAAGAGCTATTGCCTATGCTAAATGGATATCAAACATTGTACCAGTTTCCAAACATGACAAATCCATTCGAGTTTGCATAGATTTTAGAGATGTTAATAGAGCATGCCCAAAGGATGACTTTCCACTTCCCAATAAAGACATGATAGTGGACATGACTTCAGGTTATGAGATTTATTCCTTGATGGATGGTTTTTCCAGATATAATCAGATTAAGATAGCTCCTGAAGATCAAGAAAAGACTGCATTCACTTGTGCATGAGGCACCTATTGTTGGAACATTATGCCTTTTGGATTAAAAAATGCAGGAGCCACCTATCAACAAGCTATGAAAATTATTTTTCATGATATGATGCATAAAAACATGGAATATTATGTGGATGACACCTTGGCCAAGTCTCAAAAGAGAGATACATGCTTAGACAATTTAGAAGTCATTCTAGATTGCATGGAACAATTTTAACTAAGGTTAAATCCTAAAAAGTGTGCATTTGGAGTCACCTCTAGAAAACTGTTAGGATTCATCATTTCACCAAGAGGAATAGAGTTAGACCCTAAAAAATTCCAAGCAATCATAGATATGCCACCTCCTAGAAACATGAGTCAAATTAGGAGTCTTCAAGGACATCTTCAATCCATAAGGAGATTCATTTCATAGTTGGCAAATAGAGCTCCACCCTTCAACAAGAAGTTACACAAGGGATTCAAATGTGTTTGGAATGAGGATTTTCAAAAGAGAATAGATCAAATCAAGAAATACTTGGCAAATCCTCCTATTTTAATGCCTCCTATCCCAGGGAAACCACTTATTCTATACATTTCAGCAACAAAATCTTCCTTTGGGGCATTACTAGCTCAACTTGATGAACATGGGAAAGAAAGAGAAATATACTACATTATCTACACTCTTGTTTCATATGAGGTTAACTGCACCAGCATTGAGAAAGCTTGCCTTGCATTTGTGTTTGCTTCCCAAAAGTTGTGACATTACATGCTTGTTGATGTAGCACCAGTCTTGCTTCTTTCTAAGACCTCATCTAGGGTCTCCTAGGCCAATTATCTGACCTACTAGGGTTCTTTCACTAACCCTAGTCTCCTTAGATTTTTTCTCATAAGAACCTAACACCTTCAACTAGTGAACACCAACAAAGTAGAATTCAAACTCTTCATGCTCTCACCTAGACCCAAATTGGTCTTTCTTGCTCCATCTGCACAATCTGATCCAAATGGATTCCAAACATTCCCAAATGGAAAGTTAGTCTCCAATATTGTTAAGAGGACCAATTCCAATGTCCACAACCTTACTTGGAAGTGTAACCCTAAACAAGTTCCAAAATCCAAGGAAAATTCACCCAAAAGAGGGTTACAAGCTTTAGGCCTAATTAGGATCTTTTTCTACATTAACTCTTAAAACCTCCAAACAAGTATGAAAAAAAACTTCATAGCCTAATACCCCTTTTTAAGAACCTAAGGATTTTCTAGGTCTTGGCTCTCAAAGGTGTCCGTATAGTACCTCCTATATTCATGCCTAAAATTTAGGGTTTTAGGTCTTTGTCACTATCTACACAAGAAATGGATCTTATTGTCTAGAAAAAAAACTCCTCCAAACTCATCCTCTAAGTTGAGGGTTCCTCATTAACTCACCTACCTTCCCACATCCACTGATTGAAGCTATGAATTCTTTCAATCCCTCTAGAAAGCTCTGCAATCACTGGTGAACCCTAGCCATGCCACTCTGGCTCACCTAGGGCATCACCTTAAAAATGGCTGCCATAACTTCCTAGGCCCCTCCTACTCTATACACAATGTACATGGATTCTACTATCATAATCCAAAATCTTGTGCAAGTTCCACGGTGTAAAATGGAGTTAAGACCCCATTGTTCACAGTGCTTAGTTCAGGACAACGATAGTGCTAAAAACAAAAAAATTTAAACAAGAAAATAAAACTATTTGATAAAAAAAAATAACACCAAAAAAAATATTCTATCAACCTACATTACACAAAACAATGCTCATAGAAATGGATTCAATCCATTAAACCATCTAATCACCTCAAAACACATTAACAGTCACTATTATTGACATACACAGTCCATACACAAAATTTCTCAAACTTGCCAACCCTTCACACATCTCAAGGATGGTCTTATATAGTTGAACCAAACATTAGGAAACCAATTTTAGATAGTTAAGAAACTAATTCCTTTGAAATTGCATTCTTGTCATAAAAGTTGTCAATGACAACATTGACAACTTTTTGCAACTTTTGATTATGGTATCCAAACTTGGTCTAACCTTGCCCAAACTTGTCCAATCCACAAAATATGATGAAATAACATCAAATAGGACCTCTAGTCCCTTTTTTGGCTCATCTTCTCACAAAATGAAAAAAATAGCCTATTGGACCTAAATTGACACCAAGGTCTCTAAAGACCTAATAAGACACATCCTCCTACTAACTCTATACACACTAGGAACAAGATGTCCCCTTATTAACCTAGTGGTCTAGTTAGAACCACTATAAGCCAAAAACATAAAGAAGCCCTAGGTTACAATGCATCCACTATCCTACCTAGGTGCTCCTACACCATACTCCCCCAAAAGGAAAATCTAAGTCACTCCTATGGACAAAAGATCCTCTAAAATGCCCACCTTCTTGAAGTCTTCTTCTACGACCCAGGAAGCCTCTGACTTTGGCCTATCCTTCCACTGAATCAAATGCTCCATGTATACTTTATGTCTAGTAGTCTTCTTAACCTGGGATTCCAGAACTTTGTCAGCCACCATCTAAAAATTTGTAGATAAGGAAGCAACCTCCACATCATCACTGACCCCCTGACTGCTTGGATGGATCTCATCCATCTGCCCTCTAAACTGGATTAAGTCTTGAACATTAAATACTGGAGATATGCTCAAGTCTGATGGTAAATCCACTTTATAAGCATTAGCCCCATATTTTGCCAAGATTTTTCAAGGTCCCACCCTCTTCATCTAAAGCTTGGTAGGGACACCCTTCTGTAGCCTTGATTTGTTCAAGTGGACCATGACATAGTCACCCACTTCAAACTGAACATCCTTCCTCTTCTCATCAACTTTGGCCTTCAACTTATGTTGACTGTCTTGGATCTGATTCTTTACTTGGTCTTGTATCTCTTTCATGGTATGGGTGAAGTCCTCTACATGGCCACTTCTATACTCCATTCCACCAAGTTCCCTAAGCTCACAAACACCCCTAGGGTGCATTCCATAAACAACCTGAAATGGGCTCTTTCCTGTCATTCTATTCTTGCTATCATTGTAAGCATATTCTTCTTGGGGAATGACCACATCCCAAGTCTTTCCATACTCCTTAAGCACCTCAATAGGTTACCCAAAACCCTATTTACCACCTGAGTTTTTCCATTAGTCTAAGGGTGGTAAGCTGAACCAAAAGATAGGTTAGTGCCCAATCTTTTCCACAATGTTCGCCAAAAATGGATCATAAATTTTGCATCACTATCAGATACTATACTCAAAGGGAGACCATGGGCCCTCACAACCTCTTTGAAAAAAACAATAAGAAATGTGGATAGCATCATTAGTAGTTTTACATGGGATGAAATGCCCCATTTTACTAAATCTATCAACAACTACATAAATTCTATCATACCCCTATTTAGTTTTGGGTAAGCCCACAATAAAATCCATACTCACACACTCCCATGGCCTGTTAGTGATTGGTAGAGACTAATACAATCTTGCATTACTCATTCATCCTTTTGCCTTCATGCAGAAAACACACTAATCCACATCTTTGGTAACATCTTTCACCAAATTTAGCCAATGGTAGAACCTTTGGACTAGTTCCAAGGTCTTTTCCTTACCAAAATAACCACTTAGAGAACCATTATGCTTCTCTTGGATGGTTCATCCTCTTTGAACCTTTAGGTACACACAACTGATTTCCCTAGAATAATAACCCATTCTATAAACTAAAATCAGAGAACTTGCTATGAAAATAATTTTCAAATTCAACACATACCTTATAGGCCTCACCAAAATCCACATCTACCTTGTAGAGATCTCTGAAACTATCAATCCCAATGTTATTCAAGTGGAATTCTTGCACTATCAATAACCTCCTCCTTAAAGCATCTACCACCTTATTAAGTTGACCCTTCTTGTGCTTTATAGTAAAAGTGAATTCCTGCAAGTACTCCATCCACTTCAAATTCCTATTGCTTAGCTTTTCTTGAGTGTTGATGTAACTAAGAGCCTGATTATCAGTAAATACCACAAACTCTTTAGGCAAAAGATAGTGTCTCCATTTTCTCAAAGATTTGACTAAGGCATATAGTTCCAAATCATAAGAAGAGTATTTCTTAGTAGCCTCATTCAATTTCTCACTAAAGAAGGAAATAGGCCTACCTTCTTGACTCAAAACCCCTCCTACTTCCATTCCCCTAGCATCACATTCAATAGTAAACAACTTCTCAAAGCTTGGAAATTGTAGGACTGGTTGGGTAGCCACTTGCTTCATCAACAACTCGAAGGATTCCTTTGCTTCTACTATCCATCTGAACTTAGTTTTGACCCCACCCTTTATAGTATCCATCAAAGGTGCACATATCCTACTAAAATTCCTAATAAACTTCCTATAAAATTTGGCAAGGCCATGAAAAATCCTTACCTTAGTGGCTATGGTAGGTGGAGGCCAATTCAAGATAACAGAAACTTTGTCTTTTTCCATCTTCAAAGACCCTTTGGACACCACAAAGCCCAAGTAGAATAGTTCTTGTTTGAAGAAATCACATTTCTCAAGGTTGATATCCAATTTCTCCTCATGCAACCTTTTTAAAATTCCCTCTACATGTCTGATATGGTCCTCTCTTGTCTTGCTAAATATAAGTATATCATCAAGATATACCACCACAAACTTCCCTGTGAAGTCCTTGAGAACCTAATTCATGAGCCTCATGAATGTGCTTGGAGTATTAGAGAGGCCAAACAGTATAACAAGCCATTCATATAACCCATATGTGGTCTTGAACATTGTTTTCCATTCACCACCTTCCTTCACCCTAATTTGGTGATAACCACTCTTCAAATCCAACTTTGTAAAGTAAATTTCCCCTCCTAGGCAATCCATAAGATCCTCTATCCTAGGTATAGGGAACCTATACCTTATTGTGATTCTATTTATAGCCCTTGAATATATGCATAATCTCCACTTTCCCCACTTCTTAGATGCCAAAACAACCGGGACTACACAAGGGATAATACTCTTCTTGATCAAGCATTGATCCAAGAGTTCCTTCACTTGCCTAGCTACCTCCAAGTTTTGATTTGGAGTTAGCTTGTATGCTTCTTTGTTGGGAAAGGATTCCCTTGGCACAAAATCTATTTGATGACTTATAACCCTCTTAAGTGGTAGGGTTGTAGGAGTGCCATCACTCAGTATGTCCTTGTACTTCTCAATTAATTCTTGCGCCTCCATTGGTAATGGATCCTTTATTGATCCTTCATCTTCCTTGGGATTTAGCACAATGGCATATCCCTCACTCTCATCACCCTTGATGTCTTTTACAAACTCCTTTCCATTGCATAACATAACACTAGGAGTTTTGGTATGTGGTTCTTCATCCTCTAGTAATGACTGAATTTTGAAGGTCTTCCCTCCTTTCTTGAAAGTGATGGAGTTATCTTTCCCATCATATACTTCCCCATTATCAAACTTCCAATTCCTCCCAAGAAGAAAATGGCAAGAATCCATTGGTAGGATTTCACAAATTAATATATCCTTGTACCCTGCTATTGAGAAATCTACCCATGCTTTCTCATTGACCAGCACACTTTGGCCTTTGTTGAGCCATTTCACCTTATAAGGGTTCACATGAGGTATTTTGGCTAGCTTAAGCTTTACTACTACTTCCTCTGAAATGATGTTATCTATGGATCCAGAGTCCACAATCACCTTACATA